>JAODLL010001058.1:0-13485 GCA_026546735.1 Forbesichthys agassizii | reverse complement strand
TGTAATAAGGAACACAAAGCGGTGCAGGCCGCACAACACTATGTTTTACCAATGTGGGTGACACAGATTCTGAGGGACCACCCTATGGCATCGACTGGATTTCTATATTATCAATAATGTAGTTATCCGATTAATCGAAGAGATAATCGATTAGTCGAAAAAATAATCGATAGATTAATCGACAAAAAAATAATCGTTTAGTACTGCACTAGTCCATAGACATAGTCCAATAATCCAGTATCAGAGAACAATTCTTCCAGTAAAGGTGAAGTGTTGGGCTAACAAGTGTGTGATGTTACAGATTTACCATTTTTTACTATGTTTGGGAGTTAAAATGACACTGAATCCATCGAGTAGAAAGTCTACTTTTACTACTTTTCCCCAATGCTTCTCACAATGTATCAGTGATATGAAAGCAAATTGTGTTTTTCTCTCCTATTTAAATGTAATTCTTAACTACCTTGTACTGGTGCTGTTTTGGTGTTATTATAAATAGAGGGTGTGAAGCACTTGGTTCATACAGTATGTGCTGCTCTTGCTGCTAGAGCGTGGAGGAGGGCAGCCCTGCCCATGAGGCAGGACTCAGGGCTGGAGACCTCATCACCCACGTCAATGGAGAGTCTGTCCAAGGCCTGGTCCACCCTGAGATGATAGAGCTGCTGCTGAAGGTGAGGTTCACACATTGTTTTCTTTGTGGTGTGATATTACTTACATCTCTGTGTCAATGTGTACCATGCATTGTGCCAAGGGTAGCAACATTCTACACATACAGCTTTTTACAATGTGTTGTATTCTAGTATTGTTGAGAATGAAGTGAGTGATCAAATGGTTTGCTCTGTGTAATTGCAAAAGGGTACAGGGTCTGTTTAGACATTTATTTTGGGTCATGGCTTCAACAGTGTTTTTTAATTTTAGAGTGGCAACAAGGTTACCCTTCAGACCACAGCTCTTGAGAACACGTCAATCAAAGTTGGTCCTGCTCGAAAGACCAAACACAAGGGGAAGATGGCCCGCCGCAGTAAGAAAAGCAAGCGGAGAGACACCCACGACAGGTAAGAATAGCCTCAGTGCACCTTATTTATCTCCATGGGAATTCATTTCCTTTAGAATTATTCTCATGTTGGTAATATACACACAGACAGTTGTCTTTGCTCCCTCTAGTGTTGGCCAGTGATTATTGCATGTATTTTTGAGCAAAGTTTTTGCTCCCTCCCTTCCTCTTCCAGCTATGGAACCATGATATGAACCACACCAAGGATGGTTCTAACATCTTCTTTTTCAATAGCATTACCTTTAGCATCCAAATGGTCAACCTTAAACACAGATAGATAATGCATTACTTACTACTCATTCAAATGAAAGTTTGAATGAATGATGAAAAAGAAAAGAAAAAAAATCCTTTAAAAGTATCCCCCCACACATTGACAAGCACTGTCCTAGAGCTGACGCTACCATGAATGACTCCCCAGCATGTGTGTTACCAGTGGTAACGGCCTTGTCTCGTCCCCCATGCAGACGTCGCAGCATCTTGAAGAAGCTCTCCAAGCAGAGCACGGTTATGCACAGCAGCCGCAGCTTCTCCTCGGGGCTCCATCACTCCGTTTCCTCCAGTGAGAGTCTGCCAGGCTCCCCGACACACAGCCTGTCTCCCGGGCCCTCCACACCCTGCCGCAGCCCCGCCCCAGACCACCAGGCCCAAGGTCAGACTCATGTGACCCCATGTCAGGCCCATGTGATCTCTGGTCCAGAGTATGTGGGCGGTTGGAAATCCCGCTCATCGCTCCTAGAGCGAAGTCTACGCTCTGCTCCACCTCTTCAATTCTTTCCATACCTCTCTGCTCAAAACCGCTCTTCGCTCAAAGGAAACAAAATTGCCGTTCCAATTTGCTCCATTAATTTGTGTTTAGTCGTAATGCAAAACAGACTCGTACAATTTTGTGATGATGTACACATATCATTTATGCTTACATGCACAATCTCTTATTCTTTACTGCGTAACTGCACTTCACTACAGGTATAGCTGTCCAACCTTTCCTAGGTAGGGTTTTACCTTTCCAGGTAAGACCCCTTACCTGCCAACCACAGGTAAGGGGTATAATTACATGTGTTAAAACTACCACACATCACACGCTATGATCACACAGCTACAATGGGATGAGCATGTCCTGACCTCGTGATCGGCTGCTCGCAAAAATCTGAACGGTACTTAAGTGATTGAGCGATAGCATTCTGACCGCTTCTCGCTCCAGTCAAATTGGAATCGCTCCACACTTTGCTCGCTCGCACTCCTCTCCGCTCACATACTCTGCTCTGGTCAAGCCCATGTTACCCCATGTCATGCCCATGTGACCCCATGTGACCTCTGGTCAGACCCATGTGACCTCATGTCAGACCCATGTGACCCATGGCTGTGCATTGATCTCATTTAAAATGAACCTGCTTATTGAATTTACACATAAACATAATTAATACAAAATACACTCAGCAAATATAAATACACAGCTGTGCAGTTGTCACACTGTTTAATAAGCATCTTGATCTGCCACACCTGTCAGATGCATGGATTATGGTGAGGTGAAGTGTTTACTGACACTTCACCTCATTTGTGAACAAACGAGAGAATTTTTTTTTTCCCCCACATCTTAGACGTCTAACAGTAGATGTTGGACTTCAACTTGTGAGCTATGTGAACACGTTATTACTCATGCAACACACGGCACATGCTGCTTGCCGCCATAGGCTTCTAACCGCAGGTGCATTCTGATTCGGGCAACATTTGCAACGGTTTTCCGTTTGCTTCGAGTTCGCCGCGAACGTTTACGAACATCAAACGGTTTGAAGAGGTAGTTGGTTCTTGGCGCCCACACAGCTGAACTAGCGGTGACAATTAAAATCTAACACTTTTTGAATGTTTATACACGACATAAAACCTTCACTACTGAACACACCTCGCCTTTGCTTCCCCTGCTGTGCTTGACGCCACTGTCCTCCTCCCTGCGTCCCCAGACTCCATCTCCCCCCAGAGCACCTCCCCCTGCTCCAGCTCTCCCAGCTCCCCGGCGGCCCACATCCGGCCCAGCTCCCTGCACGGCCTGGGCTCCAAGCTGAGCACGCAGCGCTACGCCAAGGTGGGCCGCCGCAAATCCACCAGCAGCATCCCGCCGTCCCCGCTGGCCTGCACCACCACCACCACCACCTCCTCCTCCTCCTCCACCGCCTCCCCGCCGACCTCCTGCTCCTCCGCCCAGCCCATGTCCCCGCAGCGATCCCCCTCCCCGCTGCCGGGCCTGGCCAAGGCCCTGCAGGCCTACCACAGCAAGACCCTGTCCCCACCGACTATCGTGCGCCACATGGTGCGGCCGCGCAGCGCCGAGCCCCCCCGCTCTCCGCTGCTCAAGAGGGTGCAGTCGGCGGAGAAGCTGTCGGCCGCCTACCACGCCGATAAGAAGTCCTACGCCCCCCGCAGGCACACGCTGGAGGTGCCGCTGTACGGCGGCGACGGCGAGCTGCTGCTGGAGGCGGAGGGGGGCGGCGGGGGCTGCTGCTACGGCCCCAGGCTGAGGGACCTGGCGGGGGAGCGCTCGGAGCAGCTGGTGGTCATGCGCAAGCTCAACCTGTCGGAGCGCCGCGATTCCTTCAAGAAGCAGGAGGCCGTGCAGGAGGTGAGCTTCGACGAGCCCGAGGAGAAGTGCGGCCCCACGGTGACCGTGACCGGCCCCGCCCAACACTACCAGCAGGAGCTCCGCGCGCCCTGGCCGGGCGGTCGCTCCCAGTCCAGCGAGGAGGCGCCGGAGCCGGAGGGGCCCGAGGCGAGGAGGTTCACCCTTGTGCCGCAGATCGCCGTGCAGGCGTCCACCGAGAGCGAGGAGCAGGACGAGTGGGAGGTGTGCTCGGACGGCGAGGAGGACACGTGCGAGCCCGCACTGACCGCCGCCGCTGGGAACACCGCGAGCTCGGCAGACACATGCGGGGAGAGGTCACAGAAAAGTCACCTTTAAAAGAAAAGAAAAAAACAAAACAGTTAAGATAGTAAAGTGTTGGTGACTCACTTTTTCCGTTTTCCTGCAACTGTGACGTACGATACGTAACTGTTGAAAGGGAAATTGTTGCAGGAGCCCGTCTCCATCTGATACAGATAACCACACATATTTTAGTGTTGCGAGGAAACTTTTTTTTTAAACTGTAAATAACTGGTTCCAGTAACTGCAGACGGTTGCTGGTCTTATTTATTACATTTGTACGTCTTTGTTAAATGTTGATAATGAGAGATGTGGCAGAATCGCCCGCTAAGGCTCAAACATGCTATTTTTTCATACAGCATGGTTCTGTGTCTTCTGACAAACATTTTCTATAAACGTCTATTTTTTAAATGAAATGTCATGGTACAGACTAGTTTGATAATGGGTAGCATTATTTGTTTAAGGACCAAAAGGCACAAATTAGTCACTGAGTTTAATACTTTTTATTTTATTCTATGATAACTTGAAATGAAAAAAATTAAAAGTGCAGCTTCCAGCAGTGTTTTACTGCAATGGCCCTGATCTGAACAAACCTAACAAAAAAGAACCTAACTACACAACAGAGCATAGTTTGTTTACAAAAAAAGTTACTTGAAGATGGTTTTGATGAAACTGTGGTGTTATGTGCCGTGATGTCAGTGTCACGTTTTCTAAGCCATATTTTCTGTCTTTTTGTTGAAAACTTTACTTCACCAATTTCCTCAGTGTTTGTGTTCTGGGCACTCATGTCATGTGATATATGCTGTAGCTTTTTGGTGTACAGTTTGATACCATGTGCCACAGAGTCTGATATATATCATCTGTTGTAATTGAAAGTGGTTTTACTTAATGTTCTCAAACACTGCTACACCGTCGCCGTGAGACTTTTTTTTTTTTTTAACTCCAGTAAATAAGCATGTGTTTTTCAGGACAATCTCAGAGCAGCCAAATTAAGTCTTTAAGAGTGTGTGACTATGTACTGTATAGAGCAAATGACATTTCTAAAACACTTGCCAAATGATGTTATATTTACTTTTGTAATAAGTTTGCATTCAATGCTCTCACATATTTGGAATAGAAATAGCTTTTTCAGATGTGCATGCAAGATGCACTACAACTAACAAAACCATTCATTTTTAATGTAACGTGTAGTGATGTTTACAAGGGAAGTTTAGAGGTGCATTAACTGACTTGTAAACTGGAAACAGTTGAGGAACACAAGTACCTTTCAATAAAAACCCAGGTCTTTATTTGGAGGGATGATTTAAGTGTTTGTATTGTATGTACATATTTATATGTATAAATGAATGAGACTATGTTAAATCCAAAATGCATTATTGGTATTGAATGGATAATATGCACACTAACTTTCATGGTATCACGTTTTTAGGAGCTGTGAACTTTGGCGAATTTAAAGAATGGGCTTTTTTTATGATCAAATTGGAGACATGTATGTGGCATTGAGAGAAGTCTTTGTCATCCAGTAGGAAATGTATGCACTATATTTTACTGCTACAGAAATTGCTGTTACAGTTACAAACTGTCCTACCCGTCAATGGCTGTTTTACTGGCTTTTTCTGAGCCCTTAATTTGTTTAGACAGTGCTTGATATGTTTTTCTTCCTTGTTGTAATCCTAAAGAAATGTCTTCAGGCTATTTTTCACAGTAGAATTGTATTAAGTACGTACAGTGGCACAAAAAGGAACGTAGTTGGAGTCTGTCAAAATTGTTTACAATGAACAATGTTCCTATTTACATGACCTGTTTTATATTGTGTTTCTCTGACAAACTTGCTCTTTGATACTACGATAGAAAAGTACAGATGTAGGAATTACATATCATTTCGTTAAATCTTCCTTAAGAGCAAATGGGCAACTTTAACTACTGTACATGTGCATGTTGGTTATTCTGCTCATTGCATGCTGCATGAAATAAGCACACATCTGTAAAACTTGACTGCATGGTATACTGGCAGTGGCCGTGTGTTCTCTTGTGCATCAAGTAAAATTTGTACATCTGTTTTACTCAGACTCACACTGGTGTTTATTTATAAAATGTATTCCAGTATAGTATTTTTTGTAGCTTTTTTTTGCAAAAATGCAAGAGTTTAGAGAGCATAGCACATAAGGCCATATTAACAGAAAGACATTTAACAGAATAAAACTGACTTAATTTACAAAGAACATACAATAAGCATTCAAAATTAAAGGGTAAACAGTTCAATCAATTTGGTAAGGTTCAGATCCAACTGGACGATAGTAGTTCCAGTAGGCATAATCTTCAGTAGACCACTAGATGGCGTTGTGAATGAACTTACTTTAATTCACTACGTACAATACATTTGGGAGAAGACTAATGGTAGATGGCAATTCTTTTTATAAATTTAAGAATTAAAAATCTGTTTTACAACTATATGAGTCAGTCTACACAGAATTTGACTGCCTTACCAATTTGCGTTTCTGTCATGTGACAGACCACACCATATTTTTTTAGTTTTGAAGACCACATCATGTGCCTCTAGACTACTGTTCCAAGACAAATTTTGGGCAAGACACCTGCCTGTCTGTCGCACAGCGCTCCTCTAAAAACGGAGGTAAAGTTAGTTTCATATTCAACATATTACAGTACGGTACGGTAAGTAAATTCAGCAATAGTATACGGTATACGGCAGTAATGTTACCACTCACTCGTATTTAACTTTTAGGCTTCAACTTTGTGTTTCTTTCTCGCATTGCTAGTGCTTTTTGTCATATAGCCTGCTGACCGTCCAAGATAGAGGTGAGGGACCAGAGTATCCTACTAAAGGGAGGGACTATGGGAGGGACAGACGTCTTCAATGCCGTTCATGCGTTTGTTAGCCAAGTGCTGATGTGAAACTTTTTGAGCCATTCAATTCAAACATAGCTAGCAGCTATAGTTATTATACTATTCAACTATTGGGCTAAGCTACACTACAGAACAGTAAATAAAAGCACTGACAGGAGAAGTCTAACCTGCATGCATCAGAGAGATCAGTAACAATACATTATTTTATATATTTATTAACATGTAAAATGTATTAAAAAAGAAAGATCAATAGTCAAATAGGCCCTATTCTCAATTTTCAAATATCTTTCTTTATTCAGTAATCTCAGCCAATATTGTGTCATTAAAATAGAACTATACATGCCAGTATGAGCTGCTATCTATCCTTAGCTATCCTTTAATGTTTGTTTCACATGTTTTACATTCCCCAAATGATGTATGAATCCTGGTTTAATAATAATACGAATAATACATGTAACTAATCAGTTTGGAAAGTAGGCAAATAATCAGATTATTCTTACAATATTTTTACAGTAGGCTACACCCTCAATTCTACTGGGTTGGCCTATTGTGAACAAGGTCGCAAAGATAATATTATGTCTTCAGTCAGTACTTCCACACCACTTCTCAGCAGCGGTTATAACATTTCGTGACAAGACATCGTACGTTTTCGTGTCAGTGCTCTTGTAACCATCATCTGTGAAGTGAGATGCAACACTAACGCTTTTCAGGGTCAGAGGTTCTCACTGCCTGGATACATACATTCTAATATTAGAACGTTTCCTTGATTTGTTAGCAGAATCTCAGCTGATTCCCCTCCACATGGCAACAAACTGCCCAATAGGATATCAAGAGACCACTAAGCCTATGACTAAGCCCCTCATTCTGTGTAGCAACAGTGGCTTCCCTCCATAATTTATTTATTTATTTATTTATTTATTTATGACAGGGCCCCCCCCCCCCCCCATTCCCATCCCCCTGACTCATTCTAATGTTCCTGTTTGGAAAAGAGTTAGCAGTGTAAGAATAATCCTTCTTTTGGCTGCAAAAGGTTTTTGAAAGCATTGTGAAAATGATTTCATACATTTACTGTACCTTATGCAATCATTGTAGTTTCTTTCCCCAGAAGGATTCTAAAAGTAAGGAAATATCATGGAAGACGATCTTTCATTCGGAGATGTCGGTGGAGTGCCGAGTGCCGGCCCAAGAGGACAGAGGAAGACTTTGGAATGGGACAGGAGTGGAGAACCTTGGATGGCGTGACCACCTAGGCCTGTGGTTGGTTCATTCCTTGCCACATGCCTGTCTGGGTGAATCTTCCTTCATGTTATGGAGGGCGGCTGACCTGAAGCTCCTGTCTTGGTCCAGGTAGGCGAGAGTTGTCTTGTGATGCAGTGTCAAAGAATGTTGTTGAACTTTCGTGTTGATCTTTGCTTTTATCTAGAAGGATTCCTGCATTCAAAGTTCTCTGCGTGTAAAGTGGCAGCGTCTCTGCATTGGAGCTTTAGTGTTTGGTTGGAAACTTGAAGGCGTAGAGCAATATGGCGCATACCATCCTTTCTATTTTTATGATTTGCTATTGGATAAAAGAGACACCATAATGAGAAATAGTAAATTATTCAAACTCTCACTAAACCAATGAGTGCAGAAACAACAAGGATTATTACATTGTTTGGATTTAAGGTATTTTAGATTTTTGGCAGAATATAATATGAGTCATTGTTAGAATGTGCTGCTTTCAAACCTGCTATACTAAACTGCATATAAAATAATCACATTTACTGTACATTCAATCTCTTTGTATTACTGTCATATATTATATTACTAGAAGACAGACATATAGTGAATGTATTTTGTTTAACCAGTTTTTATTTTCAGCACATAATATAAAAAATATTATGAACACATTACACAACACTTTTTTTTACACTTGAAAAACAGCCATTTGTGGCAGTATGAATATTGTCCCAAACTAGGGATTTGGAAAGGCTAAACAATTTTCCATCACTTAAATTCCCACTCTGTCTTCTCGACCCTCTACAATCTGAGCAACTGAACTTTTGTTGGGAAATCGAATCTTCCCCTCACCAGATTATTGTAAGTAAGTAAACATTTATTGTCCCCAACTGGGCACTTAGTGGTGGGGCAATATAGTTAATATATATAAACATACAATACAACATATTGCTACAATATACAGTATAAATGAGCCATGTAGACATGTAGTGTGTGACAAATGATTTGCATTAACTAGCTAATTAAATATCACATCAGATTAAAATATATCAGTTTGGGCAGACATAAAAGTAATATTTTAGACAAATATTACTGTCAAGATAACTTTATCAGGATTCTAAACAAAAAACCAGGCAACATTTAAGTAAATTCCACTATTAACAACTCTGAGCCTGAAAAGTGTAATAGGACAGTTCACCATATAGATTGGCTTGTTGGATAATGAAAACGGTCATGCATTTATCCCCTTATGAAAGACTCAACTCACTGCCTTGGATGCCGAGGAGCTAGTTGTTGCGATCAGTGACATAGTGTAGTACTCTGTATCATCAGCGCTGATGTCACATTTGCGAGCTTGATGTTCACACAACAGTAGTTTCACTAGTCTCATAGGAATGGTCCGAGCAAATTCACGCAAACAGGTGATGCAGCCTTCACTATGTTTACCTCAACAAGTGAAAACACAGCGGTAGCCTACTGCTGTGTACTGCCAATTGTCCGTTTATAGCATGTGAACCTGGCCTCTAGCATATCTCCTTAGCCTCTTTAGTAAACTGAGCTGGGTCATCCTGAGAATCTTGTTTTTATCTCAGGGATGGAGATGAGAAGCGCTGTGCCTGAGCTGTAGGCATCAACAAGCACACTTCTCAGTGAAGGGGCTGCCCTCGGACCTTTGCACATAATGTAGTGCCTGCAATGATGTCACCACCATCTGGCCAATCACAACAGCAGACAGAACTACCAGCTACCTCAAAGCCTGGGCCACAATCTGCACAACAAGGTAAAATTACAATAGGTTAAAAAGGGAAAATATTTTATTTAAACTCTTTAGAGGTGAGTTTGTAGTATTCAAAACTATTTTATTTATGTCTGTATGTTTGAGTTTGTACTTTAATGCCCATGCGGAAAGCTCTGTCTTTATAATCATTGTAGTTTTCTGACCTATTTTCTAACCCAGAGTCATAATTATTGTTTGTATTGTACATTTGTAGACGGGTGTAGAAAACATAATAACAATGCTGTTTACAGGCTGCAAGCCTAACTAGCTGTAGAGCTAAAAACAAAGTGGACTGCATTGTCGCTGGAATGGAGCTGAACAATGTGCTGACATTTAAAACTCGATGCTGGGGGTTTCTTAGTGAGTGGCTGTGGTCAAGCTATGCTATGCACAGACACTGGGTTAATGAGTTCACATTCCCTGTAATTGTATAGCTGCATATGTATGATTCCGATCTTCTGTAGCTTATGTCTGCACCTGCGATTGACTGCATCTTTGAACATGCCATTGCAAGTGCTGAAGGGATGATTTATATGAACTGCTAACAGAGCGCCTCTGTCTTCACACACACACACACAGACACGAGCGAGCACACATTCTGTACCCGCCCACACTTCAACAGCAATGTGAGTGCACATACATAATACTTGAAATACTTGAAACATGCCTGACGGACAGATCCTCACCTTTCCCTTGGCCCATATCCCCATGGCAACACTATGCCCCTTCCTCACATACAATAAACACATACACACAACATGATCTCGATGAGTCTATCCAGAAAGAAGGCAGGCCAGCCACTGTGTGATGGGGAATGGCTTGGGGGGTGGGAGGGGTCAGTTAGGTCCTGGCAGACAGCTGTTATTTGCAGGGTGAGGTTGGCGAGAGCAGCCCAAAAGTAGCGCCCAGTCTGGCTGAGAGGACCTAGAAGATCGCCTGCTCTGCTATGTTAGGCACTCAGACAGTGTCACCTGTCACTGGACTAGTCTGGACAGTGTCTGGCAGATGGCGCAAGACCCAGCAACGCAACCGCTATGTTTGCTGCCAGGGTACAAACAGTCACACAGGGTGTGTGGACATGTTAGTCAGTGGGCCCCTGCTCTGCAGTGTGGATGGATGTTCTAGCTGGCTGAGCTGGCGGTAAATTATGTGAGTGTTCTCCCACTGCTTTTCCAGAGCTCTCTGAGCCTGAGATGGGCTCCTTGGTTGTGGCATTCCAACAGGAGCGTTTTTCCCATTTTCTTCCTGAAATCCAGTCTCCTACGCCGAGGAACAACGTGTCTGAGGATCTAGGTACATTGTTCCGAGTGTCTCTGTGTGCGCTGTGGAGGGTAAACAAGCAATGTGGCCAATGGGTGGATTTATAAAGGATTTCAAGAAAGGCCCCAACATCAACATAATCTAGGAAATGTATGAGTGTAATTAGTTATTAACTCTGCTGCTAATGTTCTATTTTGTTCTGATTTAATATAATTTTGTTATACAATGTATAATCATAAGATAACATTACACTACATTAATACTCATTATAAATGTTTGTTGCATTTAACAGTATTTTCACCCAAACCCAACAAAACTGAAACCATGGCAACATCTACTTCCAGTTCAGATGACAGCCAGCTGTACGCTGCAGAGTGGTATTGGGGTGATATCTCAAGGTTTCTATTAAACCAATACATTATACACAGAAAATGATTGACTGTGCTGGTAGTTTGCACACACAAATTGCACATTCAACATGTAATTTTGCTGTTTTTAAACTTGGCAGTGAGTGTATTATTTTATTTTATGCATTTTTGCTATTTTGTAAAATAGCTCAAATGTATTTAAGTGTATTAACACTTAACATAAAAAAATCCTTATGTGCAAATTATATAATTTTAGATGAAGCAGAAAAGCTTTTTCAGACATTTGTTTTGGGCTTTGATATCGTCAGTCTTTATTAGTTCAATCATTTTATTTATTTTATTTTGGTTTTATCATTTATTTTTTCTTCAGAGAGGAAGTGAACAAGATGATGAAAGACAAGCCTGATGGCACGTTTCTGGTTCGAGATGCTTCCAGTAAAGTTAAAGGAGAATATACGCTGACTCTCAGGTGAAACACAGCACACTCACTCAAAGTAAAAATACACTTGGTGTGTTTTATGTTTCCTATGGGCTGTACATCTTGTTTAGTTGTTTAGTTCATGTTGTCTAATGTTGACTTTTCAGGATAGAGGGCATCAACAGACTGATCAGGATCCTCCATCGAGGAGGCAGATATGGCTTCTCTGAGCCGCTGGCTTTCTTCTCTGTGATAGACCTGATCCAGCATCACCATGACCGGTCCCTGGCCCAGTATAACTCTACACTGGACACACAGCTGCTCTATCCAGTCTCACGATACCAGCAGGTTGGCCTCTGGTGCATTCTACTCTTCAGCCAGGCTTTCTTTACAGCTTACATTCCAGTTTACATTCTAGGCAGCGTTCTTATTTCCAGATACCTTGGGGGAATAAACGGGCAGGAGTTAGAGGCAGGTTAATCATTCTCTAGAATGCTTGCTAACTTCGAGCTCCACACATCAAAGCGCATTGCGTTGTACTATGGCTTTGTTGAACAGTTTGTGTTCCTATTTACGGAGCCAGGACTGTGTAGAAGTATCAGATAATTTCTTCAACACTCACAGAGAACGGTAAGATAGCAAAATGACCTTAATGTATGTAAAATATTTGTGGTGATACAAAAATAACCAAAGGCATTATTAACACACCACCTGCTTTCACTGATATTCCAAACCGTGAAATCTGTTGCGTTTGGTAGGAGTAAAAACCTGTATACATTGGCACCTAAATGACATGTCACTCTACTAAATCTGCCTGCCTGTCTGTCTGCCTGCATGTCTGTCTGCCTGTCTGTCAGGTAGAGCAAGACATCAGTGCAGAGGCTGTGGCAGAGCAGCTGAGACTATTCCAGGAGAGGAGCCGAGAATACGACCTTCTCTGCGATGAATTCACACACACCTCCCAGGTATAATGAATCCCCTTCGACAGTTACCATAATAACAATAATACAAAAACATACCAGTCTACATTGACAGACAAATTCAAAGCACAATAGTGTCAGAGGCACAATAAAAAAGAAACTAGGCAATAAATACCATAAAGTCCAAACATGGACTGCTAATAATTCCAGTATAAATCTTGGTCATGCTGGATGATTGACCTGTTAACATGGCATCTAGGGCAAGGGGACGGCCATTGAGGCTTTCACCAGACGCATCCGCATCTTCGAGGAGCAGTGTGAGCAACAGGAGCACTACGGCAAGGAATACATCGACATGTTCCTGGCCACTGGCAGCAGAGCAGAGAGGTGCGCTCGTTACATGCACACGCACACACACACACGCAGACACACAAGGTAGTGCCTTCGGGTATTTTTTAGGTGCTTTATTTCTTTGTTGTTCATATATTTATTTTTTCAATTTGTTTCATTCTATATTTATTATTATGTACTTTTATTCCAAGTTTTAAGCACTTAGAATTACCTAGGGCTGGCTTTTTTGGATGGGGCTACAGGTACTTCTAGGGTTTCTTTAAGGTCTTTATGGTCCTACAAGGAGAAGCGCCCCCTTACATCTCTGACCTGATACAGCTGTGCACGTCCTCTCGTAGTCTTAGATCAACAG
>JAODLL010001057.1:0-13485 GCA_026546735.1 Forbesichthys agassizii | reverse complement strand
CGGGTTGGCTGGGGTTCAAACCATGGACCTTCTTGCTGTGAGGCCACAGTGCTATCCACTGGGCCACCGTGTCGCCCTCAATGGGCAATGATGAATGGGGGTGGGTCCATTAGCAATGATTTTGTGACTACATCAAGTCATATTTCTTGTATCCGTATGCTTCACACAAACACAGACATTGACCTGAAAGATAATCACAACAGGCCTCTTCACACAACCTGTATGGTGCTGCGCTCCACCTCACATGTATGGCTATGTTCTCTAAGAGCACAGACAGACATTAGTGGACGGTCTAAATCAGGGCAATAGGAAGAGTGTAATCTGAAAGTGGTGCTTGGTTCAAAACAGAAAAGTCTCCTCCCTGTCAATACACAAAACAGCGTGATGGGAAAAGATAAGCAGATGATCAGGGAGAGCAAAGACACTTGTGTGTGAGTATTAATGTACTCCTTATTCATACATTACATGTTTAGGATGTTTTCCACATCTGTTACCTCACGACTCTGTGGTCGTAGTCCAGCTCGTGGACGACATCGTTGTATTCCTGTCTGTAGTTGGGGTGCCTGGAGGGGTACTGGTGCATGGAGGCATTAGGCTGGGAGGTGGTGTAGTAGGGAGGGGGGATGCTGTTGCTGGTCTCACTGCGGTAGTCACTGTCTCTGTCGTCAACGGCACTGTCGGGGTCTTCATCTGAGGACACACACAGCGGGGCGGGAGGAACTGGGTGAAACGGCGTTGGGTTTGGACTGCTTGGATGGGTGTGTGTGTGTGTGGGGGGGATTATTAGGCCAATATATTAGGCCCATACTGGTTGATGATGGAGTATTACTGTAGTTTGGCAAAACAGCCACTGGTTTACTCCAATAGATTGCATGTGTCAAGTAGGGCTGGACGATATACGATACGATATGGATATTCGATCAATACGGTATAATTCCGATTGATTTGAACAATAAGAAAAACTGCTAAGAACAGCCACACAAACGTACACATTCTGAAAAATGCATTTGCGCCCGTCATGCAGTGACAAATGCTGTGTAATGTATATCTTATTGAAATACCGGAAATAAGTTGAAAAATCATAACACTGTTATTGAAAAGAATTCTATCACGATATATATTGATATTGAATTATTGTCCAGCCCAAGTGTCAATAAATTAGACAGTTAGGCAGCTATAAAAATATATGCAATTCATCAAGTCATATAGACAAACAACCTAACCAAAAGTCCATTAAAAGCTTACTTTGCTGATCTCCCCACAGGCTCCAATTACCTGTAAGGAAAATAAAAGATGGTGATTAAATTCTGCCATGTCTATGCTAAAAAAGACAGAAAGTATGTGCAGCCCCGAAATCCCAACCTTCCATCCCGACCTCCTAACCCTGTAGATTGTATATCTTTAGTGCAGACAGAACAAAAGTGTAGACTTAAAACACACAAACACACCTACTCTTTGTCTGTGTGTCAAATAGGAGAGAGAGAGAGAGAGAGAGAGAGAGAGAAATAAAGCTGGGCAGTGAAGATTGGCCAAGCCGGGACAGAAATAAACAATTCATTTACACTCTGCTTGCCTCTGTGTCACCCTGACTCACCTAGCAGACACAACACAGAGATGCACATATGTGCCACCCACCAGAGAATCAGCAGACTCCTATGTATAAAGGCTCCACCTCCACCCTGACAGTCAGGCAGGCATGAGGGTGCATGTCTGACAGGCCAGCGCTTCACATCCATCACACATCTAGCACCTATACATCACTGTACTGCTCGTGCTCAGGCAGGAGGCAGGCCCGTGTGTTCCATTTGAGTCATCTAACCCCGTGCAGCTGCTCCTCTAAGCCCCCTCATGACTCAAGTGGAGGGGACCCGCAGAGGGAAAAAGGAACAGGAACATTGGCAGAAAGATTGGCACCATGGGAGACGGGAGACGCAGGAGAGGAGCGAGCTCAATGCTGAAAATGAAAACACGGAGAGGAGGAAATCCAGTTGTTCACTCACAGCATTGTGTGGTGGGGGCTTGCAGTGGTCTCTCCTGTTCTTCTTGGTAGGCGTACTACAAACAAGAAGCACCAATAAGCACGTCAGAAAAAGTACTGATTGCCTGTCTGTCTGCTCTTATTGGCAGTTCTTGGTATGAGAAACACCAAAGCAATGAATGAGAAAGGAAAAGGCGGGGGTGAGCGTGGAGGTCAGAACTACACTTTAATATTATATGCTATTAGTTTGTTGTTAAGTTATTCAAATAGGGTCACAGAGGTCAAATGGGAATAGAAGGGGACGAGCTTGGTTAAGGGGAAAGTGGGAAAGAAACAGGGTAGAGACAAAGGGGAGATGTAGCAAAGGAGAATAGCATTCTTACATCTTGGTCTCTCATAGCGTTAAGTTGCTCTAGTTTCTTGGCCCAGTATCTGGCTTCTTCTTCTGGAATGTCTGCAGCACACCACACAGTCATTCAAAATGCCGCATAGTGCCGTATTTCTAACGTAATGGAAACATTAGAATCCTAGTAGAAACTGATGCAAATCATCATGTAGAAATACAGCATAGAATACTAATAACAACAACTTACTGTTAATGATAAAACGTTTCAATGCTTTCTATAGCTCACTTATTCAATCTGCATGCTAACATTTGGGATGAAATGTAGTGTTGGGACAAGGTATTTACTGTCAACCTCCACTGATTGCTATTGCGTCTCCTATTGTATCATATGGAAACGTTTCCTGGTTATAGCTGTTACCACAACACTGTGTGAATGAGTGGAGATAAAATGGAACCCAGTGGAGTGCAATGTGTGTGTGTGTGTATTTCTAAAGGCCCTTTCAGATAGAAGCGACAGCGGCGCTCTGAAACCCATTCATCCCCATGGCTTGTGCCGCGCGGCAGCGGTTGTGTGCTGCGCCAAGCAAAGCGCATGCGCAGGAAATGCACGCCACTGAGCGGAGCTTGGTGCGCTGTGAAGAATACCCGCGCGGCCAATAGAAACGAGGCAACCGGCCAGGCACGGAAGTGAAAATGGAGGAAGAGTTGACATTGTACAGTACATAATATCAAAGGATACTTATTTTTAACTTATTTAAAACGTGTTCAGCAGATCTCCTAATTAAACAAATAATATGTTTGTGAACCTTTAATTACGTTTAAATTTGGGATATTAATATATTGAATTCATTATATTACAGTAATATCCCGAATAATGAACAATCGGTTCACAAACATAATATTGGCTTAACTAATAGATCCTCTGAAAAGATGTACTTTGTTGCTTATAACGCTAGAAAAATGTATATTCAATGTTTAGCCTGGCCTTTAACTAGTGGGAGTCTATTCTTCAAACTCCAGTAGTGTAGCGTCCTCGTTGCCTAGGTGAGCGCAGCCGTGTCCTGTCTGAAGTCCACGCTCAACTCGGTGGTAAGCGCAGCGCATGCAGCATCCTGTCTGAATGGGCCTTTAATGTATATACATGTATATATATTAACGTGTGTCAATGGTGGTAAGCTCAATATCACATTATAATGTAATGATGTACAGCATGTGCCATACACTACTCTGATGTCTCACTAAGACGAGGCTATGTTACACATTCATTATATTACTACTACATGTCCTGGTTGTGGTAGAAAGCACCCATGATTAACATTTTGTGCATTACGCTTGCTATAATTGGCCTAACCTAGCGGCAGTTCGAAGCGGGTGTCAAGTAGCACTCTGTGGAATGTTGGGTCTTTGGTTCCACATATCTCATTTTCAGCCATAATTACATTGGAGTCCAGGATCATCCACTGGCCTGGGCCCTCCTGGCAGAGAAACAAAGGACAAACTCAGACAGGTTAGCATGACATAGCATGAACCTGGACCTTCCCTTCTGTCGCTATTTTCTCTATTGTCAGGTAAGTCTTTATTCCTCTTGACCTTTAAGTAGAAGCTGCACTAAACATATCCAATGTTAAAAATGAGCATTCCCTTGAGATATTATCAAGCATTCTGTTCTTCACTACTGTAACCAACTGCAGGAAAAAACCCAGAGATATACAGTAAATGTTGAGACTAAACTATGCATTTTCTGTTTGTAGCTACACCATTTAATAGCAGAGACATGTACATTGTTTATTATCCAAATTTGAAAGTACTGGATTAAAAGCACAAGATTCAGACATAAATGTCAAATATGTTATAACTATACCCGGTCTCTCCTACACTTAGAAAGTAGTATGTCCAGTAGACAGATAGTGTTTGCATGTACACACTAATTGTGGGTATTGGATCATATAACTTCAGGTTAACATGTCTATCATATGTATCTACAGGGTTCATCAATCCTTTTTTAAATGTTTCTACAGATCAGAACACAAATATTCACACATGTGAAATGAAATAGCTAAAAGCACAAAGAGCATGTGTGGCATTGTGTGAAAATCCTCCCATTACATAAAATCCAATATCCTAGCATCTCCAATATTTATACTCATTAGGCATTAAGATGAGCACATATGGTGTATAAGCACAGCCAAAGCCGGCAAGGGAATGACAAAGGAAACAGGAAGGGTACCTCATTAGACTGCCGTATGTCACTCAGAGGGATCCATAAGGTGCCCACCATCGTGTCCCAAATCAGTCCTTTATTCCATACTTCCACTGTCAGGCCCAGATCCAAGCGATTTATCTCACTGTGAGAAAGGGCAAGAACAGAAAATTGAGAGAGAAAGATAAAAAGAGAGACAGAGCAGAATGAGAGAAAAAGAGAGACCATGCATGCTTGAAAAAGTGGAGAAAGGAGAGTATTATAAATCTAATCTATTCAATTACAATTAATTACAATTATATTTCAAAGACAAATAACGGTTCATTCTGGGTTTTGTGGTAAAAATCAAGCAAGAGCTTTTCTTTTTGAGAAGCTTCAAGATCTCCTCCATTTTCAAGCCAGGCTCAACGAACACTGTAGGTAAACTGTCTCTCTCAAGAGAATCAAATCCTAATAATAGCTGCGGCTTTGATAGGAAAACACTTCTTCCTGCCATAACAGTAATCTTGTAAACAGCTGACTAGAGTCGAAGGCTGATTCATTCAGGACAAAAGGGCTGATGAAATATTTCAGTTGAATGCAGGGGAAGGTAGAGGCTGAGCAATGCAAGATGATGGGAAATTAGCCAAAGCAAATGCATCGCGACGGTTTACAAATTCAGATTGATGTAATATTGGCAGGAGACTTGACCTGGTTAGTCAAAGTAGGTTGAGTAAAGGGTTGCTTGATGTGCATTATATTATTAAGGAGCTTGACTTGTACATTTTTTTATTTTTCTTTAAGAATACACAGTTCAATAGAGTGTGAGCAAAAGGAGGAATGGAGAATGACAGAGGCAGTTAAGGGAGGGAAGATGAATTGAAGAATAATGCTGGGCATACACTGTACTTCCTATACGGGAAGAAACACTGAAGGACTGCTGGTGATGGTGCCACACAGACTCAAGTGAGACAGCAGTGCTAGGGCTCTGACATGTAACTTTAGCTGCAGAGGTCCATGGTGTAAGCCCAGCATTTGGCAAAGCACACTCACAACATGAAGTCCTGCTCCCAACATGGCTGGCTTCCACGCACAGCAATGGTTGTGCTCTTAACATTTTGCACCTTCAGCGTCACGTATGTGTTAAACTTCTCTGTTGAAATAAATAAAACAAACATCAATGTCAACGAACTAGCACATAAGTATTGTATTGTGTATGTGATGCAGAGGCCTGAAGCTCAAGACAAATTTCCTTACGGGACAATAAATTGTTACTTACCTTACCTTACCATGCTACTGTGTGTGTGTACCAGTATGTGTGCGTGAGATTTTAACAAATTGTATTAAAAAAATTATAATAATACATTTTAAAATATTCTAATAATAATAACAACATAATGAGGTTCAAACGTCACACAACTCACCTTGGGATCCATCAAGTTTGGCTTTCTTTACTGTAAAACAGCAAAAGATAGTGTGGAAAGAAAGGTTGTGTTAGTAGGACTACACCCTGAAAGTTAACAGCAACATTCTGCGGGCATACGTCTCAAGTGCATGAAAAGCTCTCTCTGTAAGCCATTAGCCATATGATTAGCATGAGTCTGGCCTTTGAGTGGGCAATGGGGGGGGAAGCACCAAGCCACCAAGGCAAGAGTTTTAATCAATGCTGGTAACAGGGTCTCTGGGTCAGGGCTAGAAGCAGGACCTTCAACAGGGGGACAGGGGAGCAGAGTAGGCAGGTGTCCCTTCTGGATGACATTCCAGTGAGTGTGTGTGTCTTTTGTGGTTTACAGAAAGATCATTGAGTGAAAGACTGAGTAGTGCTGGCATTTGTCAATCACAGTAAGAGTATCGTATTTAAATATATGCCAAGGTGAACCTCTTACACCGATAGAAATTACAGAGGCAGCAAAGTGACTTTTAAAGTCACACTGACATCAGAAGCGCCATCCATAATTGATTAAACCCTGCACCCCCCCATTGACACAAAACACCCCCACATACAATCAAGACATTAAAATTCAAAGTCCTACGTTTTGATAGCCTGACTCTGCCCCACAACTGCTCTGAGCTCTGAGTCTGGGTCTGGGTCTGGAAACCCTGTTCGCTTTAGCGCTCGCACAGCGGCTGCATGGCAACCAATCAGCGACCAGTGGTGGTGACAAAGTGCACACTGTGGTAGAGCTAGATCAACATTTGTAGCAACGTCGATTGGACTGCCATAACAGTTTCAAAATGAACACTAAGTCTACGCCCATTGGAATGCAAAGACTGAAAACAATCACCAAAAGAACATGTTTAGACCCTATTCATGAAGTGAATTTTAGGTCTGGTACACCAGGGTAATGTTAAATCCTTGCTATGGAATGACAAAAAAGTAGGCAACATATAATTATCTCTTATTTTGAGGCAAGCCAAGTTAAAAGTGTCAATGCTGTTTCGCATACAAGCGCAGCTACTAGCATCCTAATGAAATAAAATCTCCGTAGTGATTAATTCAAAAGAAAAAGCATGAAAACCGTTTGTCTCACCAATCTACTTTAAATTTCACAGGTTGAAAGCGCAAAGCTGTTGACAGTGGCCTCATTTATGGAGAGCGGGCATCTGAATCATTGCACACATGTGCATTCACATGTTCTCACTAACTTCTAAGTATTTCCTTTTCTTAATTTCCCAATTACAGAAAAGGGAAAGCCTTTGGGTAAACAAACACGTTGCAAATTGAGACTGAGGGGAGCTCCTTAAGAATAATTATATCCTGGCCATCTTTCTATCAAGCAGTCAGAATAACCCCCCTTCCCCCCAAAAAACTCCCACCCTCTTCCTGCCATGTAGTTTGCACATTTACTTCCTTTCTATTTTTTTGTTGTGCTCCATTAATCTCTGTGTGCAGCCAAGCAAAGAGAGCTACATCACCAGCACTAAAAATAACCACTTGTGTTTGACACAGGAGTGGATAGAACATTGCCGGTGTTCCGGGGGGAGGGTACTTGCATCTTACAGGAATACGTAATACTAAACCGGTTCTGCTATGATCACATGGAGGGAAAAGTGTGGAAAAAAAGAGGCACGTGTTTACTGGGAACCCTCGACAGAAAATGTGCAGTCCCTGCCACAGCAATTACAGCATTGCAATGATTTGTTCCGGCTCGAGGTACATTTAACAAACAGTTCCTCGCATCCAGATGTTGAAGAGCTAAATGAGCTTTTATTCTCTGCAATATTACCATTAAAAACATGCAGACCCTACATTCCAAGGTAACTGGTGTGACAGGAGAAACTTTATTTTAAGCATGTAGCTGATAATAATTAGTACATAATTTGCATAGATGCATGATTAAAATAAAACTGCAATTGATAATCACACACTTTCCAAATAGATCAGTAATATTGAGTACAAAATCTAAGAACTATTTGAAATTCCAATGAACAAAAACTGTAAGAAATATTTGAATGCACAGTGCCCACTGAAAAGGCCCATGTGAATGGTCTACAAGACAACCTGGTGGCAGCTCAATGTTGTGCACAGAAACAGACAATGGGCACGTTTGGTTCCAAAAAATCCTTAAAACCATTGCCCCATAACATGAAAATGGGATGGCAGCTAAAGAATCTGGTTGCATTTGACAACTGCGGCAGACTGTAAATGATTGAATGATATTTTGCTTACAACTGTATCACCATACACATGGATAAAGAAAAGTAAACAATAAGATACTAGTCATTGTATGCTGTTTTTATGTTAATGGTGTCATCATAACACACACTGAATTAAAGAGAATCTGAACACAATTGCTTTCATTAGTCGCATTGCACTCAGTGTAATTCATTTTGGATGAACTCCTAAATTACCAAACTGTAAATCTCCAACAATTGGTAGAATAGTGAATGGAACATTGTTTGGCCTTGTGTTTACACATATTATTCAATATTACTATAAAATCCAATGCAAACTGCGTTCTTAAAAATAGCTGATTTCTCTGGAAACATATGGCATGGCACATTGAAAAAATAATATTACATACATATTACTGAAGTGTTAATCAATTTGCAGATGTCAATGGGAGGAAGGGTGAAATTGTGAAAAATCTAAATGTTTTATTTTTAATGTTGCACGATCTACTAGTGTAGCCTTTGCGATCGACTGGTCGATCGCGATCGACGTATTGGGCAGCCCTGGTCTATAGAATAGAATATGAAGATGTCTGTTTTGTCCCATTGAACATCTTGGATGTAAGGAACGCTTTGCCTACTACACAGTTTTAAGTGTGCATGTGGAATAAAGTTGAAATGTAGACTGTAGATCAGAGGTCTTCAACAGGGGATCCGGAACCCCTAGGGGGTCCTCAGAAGTACTGCAGGGAGCCTCCAAATTATTTGATTAAAAAAAAAACATGTAATATTATAGCTATAAATATTTTAATGTGTCAATAATTATGTTAATGGCTTTGCATTGTATACAGTAGTATACACTATTACAAAGCACTTTTAATATGGCACCATGCCCTACACATTGTTGACCCAGCAACAAAATATTTTATATGGGATAGGGGGTCCCTCCCTGTGTTTCTAGCAGCCAAGGGGCCCTTAGCTTGAAAAACATCTGCCCTAGATTACACAATGTGAAGTTAAGGCTATACTCACTCCCTCTCGCTCGTGGGTGCTGATCTCTCAAAACGCCCATATTTCATAGCATGCAATCCTGCTAGTATATTGTAAATGGAAGAGTAGGTAGAATACTTACGAGTTTTACTAAAAAGTCTATTAGTGCACCGACTGTAAAATCGAACAAATTGTTACCCATTGTATTTAAGACAATTGTCCTATACTCAAAGATTTTGTTTAATTAAAACAGAATACAAATGAAATTATTATGAAAATTAAGTATTATTTTAAACAGCAAAGTATTATTTTAAACGGTGATTTGAATACATTGGCCAATATCATGCACATACAAAGTATCGTGTAGTATAGGCTACAATATAGTAGTGAACCCACACCCAGGTGCAAAATTGAATGAGATATCCTGCACATGCAAGTAAATAGCTGATATAATAATGAGCAATGCAATAAACAATTTAAGTTTACTTACCTCCAACGCACAGCAATGACATTTCTTTAATACTATTCTGGTGGATCGGTAATATTATTCACTAGCTGGCTTCTTCAGGCAATCTGTTCAGTTTACACCCTGTGAGCGTTTAGCCAGATATGCTGTAAAGTGTATCGTCACTTTTGGGCTATAAGCCCAGGGTTGACAAAAAATAGCTAGACACGATTTTAGTTAAGGCAATATCGCAGTCGTCTGTTTCGATTTAACCGGTGTACTGATACAATTATATTTCTCAGCTCTCCTCTCCCCAACACACAGCCATCTTGTTCAGCTTCAGAACCAGCGCTGCGTGGACAGCTACCGAAAGTGACGTCAAAGCGTTGATGAGAGGGGTCGTGCTGGTTTCTGGAAACACCCGATTATTTATATTCCACCAAAATGTGTGCATCGTGATTCGTGACTGTTCATAAACTTTCTTGGTTTTGATGGACATGGATATACTGTAGGCTATTGATCGAGAAATAAATAGGAAATATAGGCTATTTAGTTAGTTAAATATAATATAATATAATAATATATATAATATATAATATATAATAATATATAATAATGTAATAATTAAATAATATAATAACCTATATTGTGTATAAATTATTATATGGTGAAGGCCTACGGGGCACATAACAAAAGACCAAAGAGTGATCAAGCCGATTACCATTAACGTTTGTGCGAGAAGAAACTAAATTGTCCTGTTGTGCTAAAAATAACTAAACTTGACTGCCTCCAATACGAAAAAAAAACGATATCTCAGTGTGTAAATCAAAAATAATGGTGATCCAGAAGTAGCTTCGAACCCGGCTAACTCCTCACAACGTGTCGAGGTGTCCGTGAGCAGACACCCAACACTAACTGCTCCTGGTGGTGGGGTAGGTCGCGCTTTACACGGCAGCAATCACCATCGATGTGTGTGTGTGAATGTGAATGGGTGAATGTGGGGCAATCCAGTTAGACTGAAGCGCGTTGAGTGGCCGGAAGGTTGGGAAAGCGCTGTAATAAATGCAGTAGCCGTGGGAACGCGTTTCAAGTTTGGGTAATATGTGCGTTTGGGGCAGGGGGGAAGAGGCCATTCATTTGATTGAACACTTTTACGAAGTCACGTTGTTAAAGCTAGCCTACACTAAGTAACTAAAAACACAAACAAAATAGGCTACACACACACGTTGTGGAACTAGCTTACGAGAAGGCCAGATCAACATTGATTATAAAACATCGACCACCGGTGATCGACATTTATTCCTTGCGAAGAAGGCAGACAACAAACACAACTAAAGACTACCGTACGGTAGGCTACACAACATCAGCTGCATGCACTGGCTGTTTATGAAAGCCAGATTTACAAGTTGTTGATCACTGATACAGTCCGTGTCTATTAACCAGCAGAACGATCAAACGACAGTAGGGCTAATAGTCAATAGGCTAATGTGTATTTTGACCTACCGTACTGGTCTGGCACTGCACGAACAAGTGACTAGAAAGCTACTCACATAGCCTATAGAGAGGCTATAGGCTGAAAACGTGTTTTAATAGTTAAACTTTTCATCACGTCAGCCTAAAGGAATAGACAATCGTTTTTGCGCCGTCAGTATTGTGTAGTTTGAGTGCCTGTTTGCAGGATGTGACACGTGACGCCAAAAATAAACGTAGTTTATATTTTATTAAAGAAAAAAACTTTTCATGAAATAAGCCTTTAATTAATTAAATAAGCTTTAATGTAGCCCATTACTAAACGTAAACTACAGCAACATGCCTCTCCTTTCCAACAGGGGGCGCTACAGCACCCCTACTTCCCACGGCCATTTACATTTTTGTCCAGTCGATGTGTGGAGTGGACAAATAGCTCCATCTAGCGACTATCAGACCGATTATTGTAGCATTAAGACTAGCAGAACAGCATTCCATTTAATAACATGATTTTCTTACAACCTCAATAGTTTTGTCATATTGAACAAATTATTATCATACGTTTACAAAAAGCAGGAGCAAGTCTTATGTTTAAAACCACTACAAAACAAAAATTGAAAATTGATCATGTTGCTTTTTTATTAACTTTTAATACAAATGAGTGCAGTCATTTAACTGAACATTTTAACAAAAGATACAAATATATACATACACACACACACACTTGAACAAACCACCATAACAAAACAAAAAATACTATTACACTACCATTACTAACACATATTTTCAATGTCTTCTAACTAAAAGGTTTGACCTGCTTAATAACAATTCTGCCAGCTTTCTCAAGTGAAGTTAGCGACAAGAGCATATGATTTACCCAAAATGCCATGAGCTCAAAACCAACAGGAATATTGTATTGCACAAACAAATAGTACAACGGCTTAGGCCAGTAGTACATGCATTGCCTCAAACATCTCTAGGGCCAATTCAAAATCTTTCATGTCAGCGGGTAAATTAAAAAAATACATGTATAATAGTTACTCAGTGAAATTCATGTCAGCATTGACCCCGCATTACAAAAGAGGTTGCCAATAGTGTGCATACATACACATAATCACATGTACAGCCATAAAAATGGCATGGACTTTGTGTAAACTTGCCTTTATTGAAATTACGTTCAATGTTGATATTTTCTATTGAAAGGCCCTGATTCAATAAATGACCACTAGCAGTGTGACATGTGATGTAGTTGCAGGAATGGCTGTAGCTCTGGTTGAAATCTCTTCAGAGTTTCTCACTGCAAAATTAGTTTAAGCAAGAAATTAGACAATTTTTAAATGAGACTGAGCTCATTGTGATTTATAGGACAGATGATGGGCATGACCCTATGTAATGTGCTTCTTTGCAATGTTCACTGTTTTGTGTTTTGGCTATGGATCATTTATGCATCCAGGTGCAATGTAGCAGTGGTTGGACCACTGATGCATATCTTGCCAATCGAGTTACCTGTCCAGATGGGAGAGGACATCGCGTAGCTGGGCAAGCAATGCATGATGTTTGTGAGGGTTGCTTTCAAGCACTCTGTTCAGACGACTTAAGTAAGAGTCCAGATTCCCCAGAGAGGGAGTTTCACCTGTGCCTGAGCGGAAAATAACACAGTATCTTAAAAACTACTAAACTATCAAACATGCAGATATTTCATAGGGCCGAGAGGAAATGCCCATGCATTTACCAGAGAGCAGATTCATTTGCTGACCTGGCAAGGGGACAGATGAAAGACTGTTGACAAGTGTGTGTTTAATGGCCAGCAAGTGCTTGTGGAGGGCCTGGGTACGCAGTTCATCCTGCCCAAGTTCTGCCTCCAGCCTCTCTTTAGCATTGTACATGTCCTTAATGTGCCTCTGTAGCACTGCATTCTGCTCCTCAAACTCAATATTTGACTTGCGTAGTCGGCGCAGTTCTGCCTCTCTGGCTGAGGGGGCGAAGAATTAAAAGAATAGGTTAATATAAAATAAAATAAAAAGGAATAACAACAAAGTCACTGTATATAAAAGTACATAGATAATGTTAGATTTTAGGGTTAACCTTTTCTTTAAAGAAAATAACTACAACTTGTTTCTAGAGTATTGCTATTTTAGCCTCAGTACCATAGCCCACTGCACTGCATGAAAGCATCCTTTTATACTGTAAAAGGGTTCTCACAGAATATTAATGTACAGTGTGTTACCTTTGTTCTGATCCAAAAACTCCTCTGTGAAGATAGGAATGTCAAACCTGGTTGTTGGGTCAAAAGCCTATTGGATACAATTGACCAATTACGAAAACAATTTACAAAAGACAGTGTATTGTAACAAGAAGTGTAGCAAAACAGTTAGTATACCTTTTGTATGGCTGCCCCAGAACTGGCATTGATAATAACAGATGGAGAGTCCTCTGCAAATAAATAAATAAAAATATAAATAAAAACA
>JAODLL010001056.1:0-13486 GCA_026546735.1 Forbesichthys agassizii | reverse complement strand
AGTCCCTCAAAGCCGGCAAAAGCGAAACCCCGGACACCCGGACTCGGCCCTACCCCCCCAGATACCCGTCCATAGCCAGGAAAATTGAACTGAGAAGCACCACACGGACCAACCCGGTCCGTGCAATGCTAATCAGTTTAACCCACCAACCACAAATGAGCATGAAGAGAAATAGAGAACCGAGCCCAAATATCCAAGGCCCCCCGCCCACGCCCGCCCCGAGGAACCAAAACCAGAAAATGATGGATTGACTGTTTGCATCTTTCCTGACGCTCTGACTGGACTATACCACAGAAGCTTAATGCGTGTTAATGGTTGGGAAATGCGTATGAATTGCGCGTAAAATGGTTGTTTCGCGTATTACAGTTATGCATTTCCTGAAAGTTTGAAAATGTACACATTACATTTAGACTGGGTTGGAGCAATAGAGACTTGTTGTATTGTAAAGCAAACTGCACCATGCACACTGTATAAGAGCACTGGTGTTATTCCAATTAATCAACACATTTGCTCAGAGGATGCCTGAGGCATATGTACCTCCTCAGGGAAGAGAAGCAAAAATGGCTATTCTCTCTCCGGAAAGCACAACATGCGGAAAAGTGCAGTTGCGGTTAGGGGGTGGGGGGGATAAACTGCTATTTTTCTGTGAGAGCAAGGATTATGGAAAGAAAATGTATGAGCAAATTGACTTTGAGCGATTGGAACCATTCTAACTCAGCTGGGCCTCCAAATGGACCCCATCATGTCATACATCCCAACAGGACACAATCACCTGGCAACCCGCTGATCGATAGCAGCAGGCTGCACCCCAGCGCACCAGCTCAGGCAATTATCCATCATTGGAATTTGGATTTTATAAGCTCGGTTGATATGAAAAAGTGCTATTAGAGTGTCCAGGGATGCAGCTGTCATTGCGGCCAGAGGAAATGCACAAATTTGAGAAAATGAGAAATCTCCAATGAGACGAGGGTTTATTAAGAATGTCCGATATTGATGAAATAGAAATTTAGAGCAGGAGGGATGAGAATAATAACTTTTTGTCCTTCATATGTCGATATGTTCTTTGAATCTTGCCTCTTGTAATCCATACTGTGGTTGTTGAGTTTACATCATGGTTCTAATCTCTGAATCAAATTCACAGGCCTAAATGCGTAAGGAGAAATCTGCTGAAGTCTGCTTGCCTCTGAGGGTGTTTGCTGTAGCCGGTGACAACTTAAATGGCTGATATAAAACCTGACAAAACTAATCTATCAAACATGCCAGCCTGTCTGGTTGAAATGAGCCCTTCTAAAGGATAGTTTATTGTGCAGCTGTATGTCATACTGTACAGCATTGCTAGCGGTGGCCTTCACATGGCATTAACGACTGCACTCTGGAAATATAATTCTATTTTGTCATGCAATTGTTATGTTCAGCCACCCAGTAGCAAATAATTGGATCAGAAAAGCGTGTAATATACATGCAGCATTGATTATTTTCTAAATACCATCAAAACAAGTTTTTGAAAAAATAGTGCAGCGCAAATATTATACTTAATTTTATACAGCGCTAAAAATAAACAGTGAACTAGACCAAAACATCAGAATTGTCCTTTTGATATTGCTTAGCTAAGTATGGTCAAATACAGCATGGTCAAGTATTGTTGCTTTGGTCCCTCCGTTAAATTAGGAAATAATGAATTAAAACACTGAAAGCATCAATGAACAAAGCCAGCCACTCTTCTCTCCTATAGTGTTAGTGAGTGTATCTCCAGGGTGCAGCCACAGTGTTGTTAGTTCAGTCTAACCACAAACCAAAATGTTTATTTGATCAAGAAAAATGGATGAGAGAATACGATGACCAGCTTGTACTTCCTCTGACTTATAGGCCCTCTGACTGTTCATTGTCAAAATGTGATTGTGTTCCAAAACACCTTTTATTTTGTTTGTTATTCACATTTAAAAATACATTTTATTTTTAATCATCACTACTGATGGTAAGATGTAGCTGTTATTCCATGAGTTTGGCACAGGTCACAGTTTTACTTTACTTACATTAATAGTGACATTCAAATCTTGAATACCCTGCATGAAAGTCATTATATTTTTGGTAGTACAGTATGTTTGTATAAAATGAGTTATTGACGCTGGTAGAAGGTGGTATGTTCTGACTTGGTTTTCTACAATTAGACTTGAAACTTGAGACACACTAATTGATCTTCAGTTTCAGCAATTAAGACCTGGGACTGACTTTGGCCTCGAGCAAAGTCGGCATGTACACACAGCAGTGCTGAACGCAGGGCTTTGAACAGAGTGGATAATACATACTATTACCCGGATAAATAGGTTAGGGCCACAACCTGTCACTGCCACATGCCATGAACACAGTTGTCAGCAGAATGTAGGCCCCATTGCATAATGTGTCGCCCACTACCTTGTCAAACACAACTACCCTTGCCAGGTAATGTGATTTCGGTTGAATTTCCATGTTTCTGTGAGCAGCATGAGCACTGGAGGTGCTGGTGGTGACATGTATTAACATTTCACATGCTCCCTCTTCACCTCTTAATGTCCATCCCTCCAAGCTGACTTGAGGAGGATTTCTAGACCATGGCCATGGTATTCATATTCATACTGACACCTCTTAAGGGTTAAGGAAGGTACTGTAAAGAGCAGGGGCTCTCAATGTGTGGCATGGTGGTCTGGGTGGGGAGGGTCTGCTAGCCAGAGACGTCGCATAGGCTGTGCGTAGTGTGCCACCACGCAGGGCGTTGCGCCTCCGCATGCCAGCGAAGTGAAATTGTGTGATACATACATTTTGGTAGCAGGCGATTGTGAGCTCATGCGTTATCACAATGTAACATTTTACACCAATCAGTAAACAACTCATCGCCGTAGTTTTGATCGATAGGCAGTCTGACCAGATCTGCGTTTTAGCATATTGCCTACATATAGTAGGCATATAGCCAGTGTTAAAATAACTGGTCTAAAATAAGAAGACCTGAAATGTGTCAAAACAAGAGAATCTCAGGTATAGTTCTGCACATACTCATGTAGTACAGGTAGCCTAGTTCTGCCTGACTATTGCTCTCAGCTCAGTTAGTCTTTGCTGAGATGATAGTCTGGAAACCCTGTTTGCATTAGCGTTTGCACAGCCACCCTGCTGGCGGCCCAATCAGGGTGGGGTATTGAGATGACGAGCATGTATCGAAATAGCGATAGAGCTATGAGGCGATCAAAACAATTGTAGCTGACTGGTTCAGCGATTTCCAATAGTTTACATATTAACCAGAGGTCTACGCCAAGTAGGAGGAAATTGCACTTCCCACTGGAGCCTGGCCAGTTACAGTTACTATGGTACAGGCTCTGTAGCTCAAAAACAGTGCTGTTGCTATTTCCAAACCAGGGCACCCATAGGAAGCTGGACAGCCTGCATTTAAACCTGTTCAAACCTGTTCAAACCTGAACATTTTAATAAATACAGTGGGAGCTGGAGTTGCCAATATTTGGGGGAAAATGACACTTGGATTGTCTGGTGATTTGACACTATTCAAACAGACTTGTCTGTCTTTCTCAGCTCTACTGTAGCTATCAGTCAGGGGTCTCTGCATGGCTCTCACATCCCCTCCATTGCCCTCTGTCCCTATTACACCATATTTCTCCGCAATGAATCCCTTGTGATTTGTTCGCCTCTCTAGCCCAATGTCAAGCCTTCATGTACAAATACATCAAGATCCAGAAGCATTTACTCATACAGTCAGGAGGCTCAGAGTCCATTTCATGTTATTATATCTCAGATATATTCCATCAGATTTTAACATGGAGGAACTGCGGTGCAGATTAAAACTGCTATTATTTTGTTTGTTTTAAATGTCATTAACATATTAATGGATAAAGCCGAGGAATAAAAGCATGGTATGGATGATATGAAGCCATTTCATATAATCACTTCAATAAAGTTGACATTTGACATTTTATGTATTTTTCAGTATCCTCTTATGCAATCAGAAAAGTAATAAATCATAATATTTGAATCTTAATAAATTTAACTTACTGGAGTCTTTCCATTTTAGTAAATGAGAATAGTTGTACTGTATTCATGTATGTATGCATGTGTACTGTACAGCTGGAGGAACATCATTAGCATGTGAGGACAGATGTGTAGCAACACAATGACATACCTTGGTTCACAGCGACGCTGGCTTCGAATGGAGAAGGAATAGGTGTTTTAGGAGTGAGGACAGAGAGCTGTGTTCAAGTGACAAAATACATGTTTGTCAAGGCAGTGAGGAAGGCCAAACGAGACAGACTGGTAGACCAATTCTGCCATTGACTCAGATCACCAGTTACAAAACCTTCTCCCTCCAAGAGTGGCCAGTCTGGCACACAACCTGAACCATCTCTTATCCTGTCGGTTTGAAAGACAAAGGATCGGCCCTGGAACATGCCACCAGCCCTCAACAGCTGGCTATCGACACCGCCATCGACAACTCCTTCACCCATTCACCCACACCCATCAAGGCCATCAGCACAGCCATGCACTGAACCCCTGTCACGCCATCCTTCTCTGTCCTAGGGTGATGTTAACTGTCTGTTCAGCAGATAGAAACCCCGAAAGGTAGCAGGACCATGTTCTGTGTGTACCCTCTGTACTGAAGCACTGCGCAGCCCAGGCGTACCCATGCAGTGTTTACATGTTCAACACCTCACTGGAGGCAAGCCATGTGCCAGCATGCTTCACACCCTAAATGAAGGATCACAAATGACTACAGACCCGTGGCCCTGACCTCTCTGGTGATAAAGACCTTTGAGCATATTCTAGTCCATCACTGTTCTCCCCACAGACTGACCCTGGTCCCTTCCACCTCACTGGACCTGGACACCCAAAGGGTGTGTAAATGTGTGGCCACACACCAGCAACAAACACCGTTCAGATATGCTAATGTTCCGCTTCATCCTCCCATACATACTGTAGTGTATATTGTGTATTTTGTAGGGTAGCAGGAGTGTGGCACATCTGTCGCTGCCTCATACTGTTGTATGTAATACATACTATATATTTCACTTACATATTTTAGTATTGCAATTTATTTATATAAATGTCTTATTCTCTCTTATTCTACCTACAGTAGCTAATGCACAAGCTACTGCAGCATTCAGCACCTCCAAACTGTCTCCTCAAGTTTGGAAGTTTGCCCGTGCCGTTGATTAAGAGACTGTGCGAGGTTTAAAAGTCTCCCACCAACTTCTCGTCACCCACCGGCACTTCCGGACGTTCCCTGTCAGTGCTGCTAACGCTCTCCCAGGGACACCAAGCTTCAACAGAGACAGCGAGAGAACCTTAGAGGACATGCCCTTTTATGTCAGTCAGAGCTGGATCTGGAGTGGCAGGAAGAGTTGGTGGGGTTTGCAGGTAGTTGGGTGGGTGGAGGAGAAGGATGGGGTGCTCTGGGGAGTCACTTTACAGCAAGCCAAGCCAAGTTTCCTCCTGCTTTGCATGCATGCCCGGCCCGTACCCTCTGGCTACGCATAGCATTGGGTAAAGCGAGAATGTGTCAGCCCAGCGAAATATTCAGAATTAGTCAAACATCTTTGCTGTCCTCTGAAATATAGGATATGACAATCAAAGTGAACAGACTTTTGTTGAATGTCTCAATTATTATTATTTTATTATTATTTGTAGGATGAGGACTTAACAACAAGACTTTGCTTACAGGTGAAAACTGTTTATCTTGCATTTGTAATTGTAAGCAGCAGGGTATTTCTAAATCTGCTTTACACACATTTGATCTGAGTTTAATCTTAGGTTAATAATGCTCAGACAAGAGAAAACACGTGTTTCTGATGAAACAGCAGCCAAACAATCTGTTTATATTAGTATAATGTCTATTTGCATACAGTACATGCAGTTCATATGAAATTATAAGCCTAATATCATGCCTAGCTTGTTAAGAATGTATTTTATAGTGTTCAAAATTTGAGGAATGCAGGTCTGACAGCAATGAATCACTGGGATGAAGGCTTGGGTCACAGCTGTGGCCAGTCTCAATAATGCATGGGTCAATTCCTTCACATGATGAAAAGACAAGTGTAATCAGGGAAAAAGGCTTTCCGTAATGCCCAGCTTGCTGGATGAGAAAATTAGTCCATGTTTGCTATAGATGGAGGTAAATTGTGACAGGTGCAGATCTGATCTTTTATACAATACATTCAGTATACTGTATCTGTAGATGTTTGACATTTTTGTTATTAAAGAACACATGAAGGTAATCACAATTATGGTGTTAATGTGTTTAGTTTGGCATTCATGTTTTGTTCCTGTAAGTGTATTTTATTGGACATCCTCATAGTTATCCAAAGATTTTTGCAAGGTGTATTTGCTGAATTCACCAATAAAATGCATGAATTTATATGACCCAAGATGACACTCATCATGTCCACTACTAAAATTACTAGATCATGTAAACTTTGGACATTTACACACTCTTAAAAAAAAGGCTCCCTTATTGTATATCATTAAAAACCTCCTCTTGCGTTGCAAAAACTGTGTCATTAGATTAATTATGAATCATGGTCTATGGTGATACATGAAACACTTTTATTTCATTTTTAAGTGTGTACAGTTCATGTGGTGCCAATGCCCTTATTTAAATGATGGGCTGATTTTTATGCTTGGTGGTGCATAGATATTCTGGGAATAATATCAAAATCATTCAGCCTAAATTGCTGTACATGCTATGAAGTTGGAATAAAGCCAGAATTGCACCTCCTTAAAGACACAGCGTTCTAAACTGTTGCCTGTACTGTAATTGCATTACTTCCCTTTGAGAAATATGGACAAATAATTGTACTCCTTTCAAACTGTAAAACCGCTTAATTTTTAATCTTTAATTAACAGCTTGTTCTGTTGTGCGGTTTACTGCTGTAATAGAAAATACGTTCCTTAAAAACGAGCTCTACAAAAACATTTATGTTTCGGTTTGCACTTGGAGTGGAGTGCCCTCCCCTGATACACCTGAATCCTGTGTGGCTCAACTTCCTCCCTCTCTCTCTCTCTCTCTCTCTCTCTCTCTCCTGTACGTCTCATATGTCTCATAACCCCAAACTAACTGATCATAAAGCAGGAGAAGGAGTGGAAGAGATACGGCAATGGCCAGTTATAATTAGGGGGGCCGATGAAGATGTGGAGCAGTTTGGCTCAGTGTGACTGCTGTTGTTGGGACAACATCTTACCACCCTGGCCTACTGCCAAGCAATTGTCAGGAAGTTGGGCAAACCACCATGCTATCCAATGTTGTTTTTTAGTACAGAAGGCATTCAATACGAGGGGCTGGACTTAACGACTTAGACGTACACATAAATATATGATGTCTTATTATATATACTGCCTGCCAGCAGCAAGTCTTTCCCACATGCATGAATAATAAATATTTTACAACATCAGTTGTAAGTACATTTTTTTCCCCGCAATGAACATCCACCCCTCACAACAGTCACAACCAGTCTTTGACAAACACTGTGATATTGAGCAGGAGAGTAGGACCCGATCATACGACATGCAGATACAACATACAAGGACAAAATAAATACAAGAGCTTAAATACAGGAAGACAAGACAGACCTTTGGCCAGGGACAGTAAGGATCCGGTGGAACTACTTAGACAATCAACACAACAGAAACACTCAAAATTCAGACTGAATAAACACTGGGAAAAAAACATGGACTGGAACAAGACTATCAGACCAGTGCCTCATTTCTTTTAGCAATGCATTTAAAGGCAGGGTCAGTCATTCTTGTGTTGAAATTGAAGTGTATTAGCTTACATTTAGTTTGCAACATCTGACTATACCTTTAAGGTGGTTTAACATTTCAGTGGTTGCATGTTGCTTTAAGAGTCTATTACTTACAACAAATTTACACCTGTTTCCCAAAGCAGCATAACTTGCTAAGTACATCTTTAGTGGCACAAGGGAGCTGTCCAAGGAAGCCTACTAAATGAAGTCTGAGAATGTACTTTTAAATATATGTTCATAGTTTTATTTCACTCAACTAGATGGATAACATACTAATTAAATGAGTATGTGTTATTGTGACATTATGCAGGTGTAAAAATATCTCCCAAAACGGCTTTTTGTCATATAGCCTATTTATAGATAAGAATGGGTGTAAAATCTATCAGAATATGTTTGCTTTTCATCAAGTTCGTGTTAAACACTAATAAGACGTTCATATTATTATTCTAACTCCTGTCAGATTGGGTCAACGAGCTGCAGGTGTGTCAGCTACAGAGGTGCGGTGCTCAGGAGCCACACCCCTCCTGACACATTCCACAATAAAATAATAAAAATGGCAAGAACATATTAGTGGCATGTAGCGCTTAAGAAAAACACATGCAAATCATTTTGATGACATCTAATGAAGTGACTCATAAATGACAAAAGAATTCAAGTATTTTTTTATTATCACTGTAGGCTGTAGTGCTGTATTTGATGCATTTGAGAAATTTTGTTTATTTTAACTCAATCCAAAATTGCCCAATAAAAAAACAAACCATTATACAGTACAAACGAATGTTTTATAATCCATTATTGAAATTTGTATCTGTTTTGATGTGGCCACCAAAAATATATCCAACCATTTATCTATAAAAACTTTTTTTTTTTTTTTGTCTGCACTCTGTCATTTTCAGTTTGTCTTTGTTTTCTTTGTGGTTTAATTAAAATACAGTGGCTGCAACCGAGCCTGCAGAACAATATCCATGAGCACTAATATGCTATGTATGCTTATCTCAAGGCTTTTGATTTAAAGGTGATGTTTACAAAATGCCAGTGCTGTGAGGGATGAAAATATATAAATGCAGAATTTCACACTCCTCTGACTCCCTTGTTCTGAGGAGAAAGGTAGGCCTAACAATAAATTAGAATGGTTTCAGTTGAGACCTGGAATCTAACTCTCCCAAAGGCTCTTTAAATAAATGACCTTTTTCTGTAACATCAGAACAACATTAGTTGAATATGTATTCAGGCGCTTTTTCAGCAAAACAGTAATATTGTATTATATTGTAAATGCATTATTCATACTACTATATGATCATACATGGTAATTTCTCAGTCTCATGAAAACTGAATTGTGACATAAGAATAAACATATAGCCACACATTAATTTGAATATACAATCAATATTTCTTTCAAAAGGGTTTAAAAAGCAAAAACAACACTTCACTCAAAGTGCAATACTTTGCTAAGCAATACAACAACGTAATGTCACTGCTACTGCACTCATTTTGAAAGCTGTAGGCACATTGACACAGCATGTACACACAACATGGGAAGAACCATCTTGTTGCAGTAAGAACGTTTCTCACTGCAATTCAAATGATTTGGAGATACATGAAACCTGTACTACCGTATATGTATGGTGTAATGAGTGTGTGAACAAGTGTGTACACATTTAAGTGAACAGTGAATTTGATTATCGACTTCATGGTACTCTATTTATAATACATGGACGTTTTCCCTTGAGCCAGCACTGTTTATACAAATGAATCTAAAGGAGGTGATCTTTGGCTGGCAAGTAATAGACATACAGTATCTCATACATAAAACATACTTGAGAATATAAAATGTAAGAATTATCTGGACATAAAAAGCAAGTGAATTATTTTCATCCTGATGCAACAAAAACAAATTGTTGGCGATGTGCCAATCTCCAGTATCCAGCCATTCTAAATCTTTTGCATGAAAAAGAAAAAAAAGAAACCCTGACAAGATTCACCCCAACTGCTTTTATCCACCATCTGTTATCCTCTAGTCTGCAAGTAATTATTTGCAACTTTGTTTATTATCAACTTTGTACAAGTACAAAATGTTTTAACTGCAATCTACAGTATGCTTGTTTATCACATAAAGTAGGAGTCTTCCACAATATTTGTAGACAAGATTAGATGCAGGAGGGATCCAACAGGTTTCCGGTACCTTAAGTGAGGTCCAGTGATGTAAGGCGATGTCTGAGTGAGGTAAATGAGCCTGTTCATGCCCTGCTCACATGGCTGGACTGTCTCCAGATAGCACAGCCTTACCCACAACTTCCCCTAACTAATGACTGACAGAGAATAATGTCCCAACATCAGTCTTTATGCATCACTTTACATTTGAACATTACCCCGCCGTGGTTACCGCCAACTTCCCGCTTTCATATTAATGTGAGTGTCTTATGGGCAGGATGGATATTTACACTATTTTGATATGTATGCATTCAGCTGTAAATACTTTAAGGGGTCCACCTTAAACACAGTTACACATTTATCAGTGCAACCTGTGTAATTATAGTGAAGCATTTGCAAACCAGGCTGGCTGCATTAAAAAAGCTGATCATTAAGATAATGCTACATTTGTTTTTTGTAGGCGTAAACTGAGAAGACATTGATAGTGATGTGCCAATCATTAAACAGTAAACATCTTCTTTGTTTTCAATCTGGACCAAGTTGACCTGAGCACAAGGTTACATGTATTTATTGAGGCTGTTCAATTTATTAATATAATAGGACCATACGGTATTGACATAACCTTTCACATTTCTATTTGTTATTTGTTTTCAGAAATATGCACTGTAGGTATGAGGGAGGTGTGCATGAAAACCTATTTCAGTGGGTAATATCCTGTCAAGTGCATAGGGTTAAAGCAAACAAGGCACAGAGGTAAATATGATCTTCTATGTTGATGGTTCTAGGGAGGAGATTTTTGCCTTGCCAGATAGAATTCACAATTTTCATACTCACATTCACTCACATTACAATATTCACAACATTTAGTAGATGCTTGAAAATAAGCACATTTGTCAATAGCTAAAAGGTTATTAAATCAGTCATCATATGTACACATTCTATTTGAAAAACCAGCCTGTCTGGCATTTAAATGCCATATTATGCTTAGTGACTAAGCATGCTATCATTGCATAGTAACTTTCCATTGGGTCATTCAGAACTAATTGCGAATCCTAACCTATTGGAGCAGCAATTTAAAAGGTACACTCCTTGATTTCATTATTGGAATTGTGCCCTATCCCATATTACTGCAGGCATATTGTTGCAGAGCCAGCTTTTGCACGTTTGAGACACTGCGTCAGTACCCGTCTACTTGACAAGCAAAGAATTTTGATTGACATGCAGGATGACCAACTACGTAACGTAATGACCAAGTCTATAAGTCCAAGGCCTTGGGTAATACTGCAGAGCTATGGTGCAATTCAAAAGGTTAAAGAAAATACCTAGAATATTCCTAATGGACTATTTCACACTATTTCACATTTCCATTTCCATTTACAGCATAGGTTTGGTTGTGTGATATGTGCTTCCATTCGTGTAAATATGGACAGAGATACGTTCTTATACGGAACTAAAACACTTGTGTTGATGGAGATCGATTTAGTATAAATATGTAGACGTAGCGTTATAATAAATACATTTGTAACACCAGTCATCATAAGTAAACAACATTCTGTCAGAATTACATCAGCATGTCATCAAGGTTAATTTAGTTATACATTTTACAACATATATGACCTATTATAGTATGAAAACAATTGTTTGCAGCCTAAATACAAGCAAAGTCCTTTTTTGCCTGGAAAGTGACCCAGTTCACCCTGCTAATCAGCTGCTCTTGGGTATTCACAGAGTGGGCAATATGAAAGAAATTATTTAATTGTTATCATAATTAAAGCAAGCATGTATTCGGTACAAAATAAAACATTTTATTGACAAAATATTACTTAGTAGAAAATAAATGTTATTATTATGATAAAAACATGAAAGAAATGTATAGTGCACACAAGGCCCTCTCGCAAAATGAGATAGCCTTGTGTGCACTGTATCTATTTAATGAATCATGTAAAATACCGCTCCCTTGCTAATCTCCTCCTCTGTATAGCATGCATGGACAGAATATACACATACAGTAGATTTCACCAGAGCAAATAGCTTTAAGTCAGAAGCACATCTTAAGTGCCCCCCAAGACAAATTAGGAGTCAAACTGAGAGCAACATCTTAGCCAAGATGATTTGCAATACACTAACTCTATTTCAGTTCCATCAGAACAATCAATTCATGAAAATGAGCACACACCCCCCCCCCCTTGCAAACTGAAGCCATTTGACCAAGGTGGATCCATGCATACATTCATTAATCATAGGGACTATTCCTAAAATAATATAGATGAACTGCAACTGGCTGCAACTGGCTGCAAATGTATTCCCAACATTACTTTGGGAATACATTTGCAGCCACACACAAAAACATTTTTTGTCATCCTTCTCTGAACTTTTTTTGGACATTTTAGACATACTAATATAGTCCTATTGTATAACACATACACATCACTTTGTTTTACACAGTAAAATGTAATATACTAATAACTAGGAGTTTGGAATGATCACAGCATTCCCAGCATAACAAGTCCATTAAGTCTATTATGTAATTTCTCCATGAAACAGTGAGATTGAAGATATCGATACAACTGCCAGCTCCCTGGTAGCCTGTAAGAGATAAGCGGCTCGAAGCACTTCCGCCTTTGTGCGAGACACCATACACGTACATAGCCTTCAGAGTCACAATTTCCTCACAGTGTGAGTGTGGCTGCTGGTGTGTGGTTGTGAATCACCATGTTGTCTGCTTCTTGGCACTATTCGCCCTTTCATATCTAGTTCAGCATAGGTTGGCTGACGGCGAGAGATATGCTAATTCAATAACCACTTCTTTAGACACCATAAATAAAAGGCTTCTCCAAACTAGAATTTGTGTCAACATATCAAGCCGGTACACTGTAAGCACCCACTCACAGAGTTTACAAACAGTCGTCACGAATGTTGCTCAGACATCCAGGCCTTGCCGTGCTGTAGCCTATAACATGAGGCTGAAAATGAAGAGTGAGTAAGCTAAATCTCTGTGTTATCTGGTTGGGCCCAACCATATTTCTCATGTCTCATATGATGGATGTCACATTTCTGCTCATCTACTTAATAAATGAAGGCATAAGAAAGAGAGACGGGGAAGATGATTATTTTTTTGGGGGGTGGGCGAGGGGTGGGGTGCTTTTATAGCCATGGCTCTTCATGCTGCTGTGCACGGCGAGATTTGTGGACAGATTGAAATAAGCCTGGCTGCTCTTGATTTACACGCGTGGTTAAATCACAGAGACAGCTGGCTGCCGCCGCTGCCCGGCGCTCGCATCTATCTCGGTGCCAGAGTTCACACAGAGCGGCTCCTTCAGAATCAGAAGCCACAGCTATCACACATACAGAACTGACGGCACGCTGGGTATTGTAGGGGTGGTGGGGGGTCTCATCGGGCACCCAGGATCCTATATCCTGTGGTTAACTGCAGGCTTGTCAATAAATGATTTTCACCCTGTGATATCTGTCCTGGGCTTCAAAGGAAGAATGAAAGAGAGAGAGAGAGAGAGAGAGAGAGAGAGAGAGAGAGAGAGAGAGAGAGAGAGAGAGAGAGAGAGAGA
>JAODLL010001053.1:0-12238 GCA_026546735.1 Forbesichthys agassizii | reverse complement strand
CTGTGATGCTAGGGTGGCTGTAGCTGTGTTGCTAAGGTAGCTGTGATGCTGTAGTAGCTGTGATGCTAGGGTGGCTGTAGCTGTGTTGCTAAGGTAGCTGTGATGCTGTAGTAGCTGTGATGCTAGGGTGGCTGCACTCAGCACCCTGGACTACAGTGCTGAGCCTCAGCAGTTGTCCAGTAGCGTAGTGGCGGGCGGCCCTCTGCGCCACACATCACAGGCATACCGCTGACATGCAGCCTTCAATACAAGTCCAATCCCCCCTCCCCTCCCCAGGGGGCGCCAACAATCATCTGCTAACGACACCCTGTCAGAGTCCTAGTGATAACACTCGGTCACCGTGGTTACACTTTTCCCCCACACTCCCTCCCTCCCTCTCCATGGCAGCAAAGCTGCTGTGAGGAGATAGGCATGGTGTCTGGTCACATCGGCGCGTTCTGGCCGGCCGGGCAGCTCAACAGCTGCAAATAGAAGTGAAATAATTCAACTTTAGTTGTGATGGTACTTCATGGTATGATAGGACTCCATGGCTCAATAGCTTCTTTACAATCTGGAGGTATCATACAAGTACTAGAAGTACATGTCTCTTTATCAGTGACCGTGGCGGAGTTAGCGTAGGCGTCTTAGGTTTGACCTGCCTATTTTTTGTATTTTTGGTCAGCGAGAGAAGACAAACAGTACTGTCCACATGCTGTAGGTGTCGCCAAAATCACCTAAACAGGAACGTGCCAGATTAAAAAAGATGTAAGCTTTACCGTGTACACAAATGAATATAATAGATGTGATTACTAAACGAAACTATGTGCTACATCACCTGTTGAAACATAAACGTGTTTTAATCCAGCCTTCTGTTTTAGGTTAATGAGTTTGTAAATGTTTTTACAGGGGCTGGTAATTGTGTGTTGAATGCACACAATTGAAAGTTGCGTTCAGTGGCGGTATTGTAATCATGCGTTCTCGTCAGTATCCCCTGAAGACAGACACTTGTCTCTCTTTGCAGGGTTCACAGAACACGTTTCCCTGCAACATGCCATGATACAGCAATCAGCACGTCATGAATATTGGACGTCTTTCTTCATTTGCAACCTGCATAAGTTGCCAGAGAGGAAACTCTGTCTTGATCTGAGAAAGAGAGAGATAACGGCAAATTAGTTTTGAAATGGCGACGCGTAATTGCTCAATAGTAACACATATTTCATCAAAGGGAGTCTCGGAGATAACAGTGTTAATGCAAATTTCCGTGATGTTTAACTGGCTGGAGGCAGGCAAAGGTTGCTCATATCGGAGCGTTGGTAATTATTGACCCAGAAAATATGTATTGTGTGGCCCGTTGTGATTTATTCCAGTTGTTTGAAAAGACATGTTGCTCTGATTAATATTTAATTAATGTATAACACCTTTATTAATAATAAGAGCAATTTGCAGTGATAATGTACAATTGAATGAACATTTTAATCCCAAGATGCAGGTGGCACGCTTGCTGACAAGATGCACAGCTGGTTTAAGCCTGTTCTCACAACACGCTGCTCTCCGAGTTCATAATTCACTGAGCCTGCGGCTTGCATTGTGTGGAAGCACAGATAATAATAATAATATGTTCAAATGTACCGAGCAGCTCATAATGTCTTATTTCAAGCAAGGTTTTGTCATTATGCCTTTGTACAAATGTACCCTGGAGTGATCGTTTAACCTAATGATAGACATATTATGGAGGAGAATTCTCTCCATCCTCTTGAAGGACGGGGACAAGCATGCTGGCATTAGTCCGTGTTATGGGCCAAGATTTCAACATAAATTGCAACATGTGGTATGGATGAGAGAAATAGTAATGTTAACATATTAATGTGTCTTGTCAGGATTTGATTCAAGAATGTCAATAACACCTGGATCATCATAATAATCTCTACAACATTACTGCTGCAATGAGAACAGTGCAATATTACTTGGGAGTATCCCAGCACCGTCTTCTCAAGAATGTAACGTGTAGTTCCAGCATCCCGTGAGCCCACCTGAGATTGACAGCGTCACAAAGCAAACATGCTGTGGCACCGTGGTCCCAACACGCGGTGAAAGGCACAGCAGATGAAATATATATAAGCCAGAGGTTTCCTTTGCACAAGTTAGTTGTGGTATAATGGGTAAGCAATGCTATGGTGTGCTCTCGCTGTGGATTTGGGGCTTGTTTATTCAGCAGTTTCATTCAGCAATAGGGATTCATGATTAAAGCTTACGTTATATAAGGAAAGGCAGCTACAGAAACTTTTTTTGAATACATCAATCTCTGAGATCAGTGGCAGAAGGCCAATAGTAGCCTAGTTTATCAGCCTTTTTTATAAACATCCAGTATATGTATATAAATAGCCTACAGTATGTGTATATATAAATATTGAGTGGCTCCAACTCCTGCTGAAATGTTTATGATTTATTACGTTTTACTTTTCTGGGAACCTGCATCGTATTCCCAAGAAAGCATATTGAAGTTATGTTTTCATTTAGATACAGAAGATACCTGAAAATAATTTTGAGCATTGTTCTGCATTTCATAAATATTGAGATGTTTAATTGTACAATAATGTCTCAAACAGATCTTGCTTATAAATTGCATGCTGCTAACTACAGTATTTTGTCCCTGAGGAAAGGGAGGGATATTTGTTGCTTGCAGCAGTTTGGTTCTAATCAAAGCAAAACACACAGTTATCCCATCGCCCACATAGTCTGTCTTCTGCGGCCAGGCGTGTTCTTTGTAATGCCTTGTTTTACACACGGTCCTGCTTAAGCTTCAGCCATCCAAACAGTGTAATAACACACTTATAATAATCCTATTGTATTGTATCACTAATAAATGTGTTTCCCTTTATCCACACCGTGCACACACACACACACAATTTCCTATTTCCTCCACTTGGGTAAGCTGGGGGACAATTACTGGAGTCAATGACCGCAGCAAAGCGATGTGGTGGCTGGAGAGATGTTAGGCTGGCTTGTGAGCCAGCCTTTACTTACATAAAGTCTGGGACACAGCGCTGGCTAACTGCATTAAGACCCTCCTGCTTGACAGGAAGGTATTTTGATTGACATGCACGACGGAGCTTTATGTAGCCAACTGTCTCACGAAGGCACCCGTTGTCTCACATACGTGCTCTCGCGGACACTCGACAAGCAACAGTGCTGCACATTTAAACGAATGCTCGCCTGCTACTCACCGTGGTTTATGCTAAAACGTCTTCTCACTGCTTACAAACATAGTTGCATTCCTAAACCTCTCTCATAAGCTAACGACATAAGCATTTACAATGATGTGATTGAGCAGACCTTTTCTTTTCCCAGAGAGACTTACAGAATAACAGCAGCAGGCAGCTGGACAGCTAAGCTAGGTGGCTCGAACCCAAGACCTTCTGGCTGCCAGTCCACCAGCCCGACCACTAGACCGTCCTGGGAACACCAAACAATCGAACGTGTAAAAGCAACTGCATGAGAACAGTTGAAGTCAGCTCCTAAAACGCCAGCTAATAGCCTAGATGAATACTGAGTCACGTTCTGCTGAGTCATCTAATCCACACAGCCAGGCCGCACAGCCAGCCACGTTGCTCCTAGCAACAAATAGCTCAGCTTGACGCATGTGTCTTGCATGAGCGGACGACGTCTCTCGCTTCGCGTGCAGCGCTGGGGGATGTGCCGGGAGGAGAGAGCACCTCAGATCACCGGCTATTAAAACCAGACCCCCTGCAGATCCTCACACAGGTGCAATTATGGTCTGTAACTCCTCCGAGGCTGGTGGGCACACAGGAGGGGCGATAAGGGTTGAAGCATCTTACAAGATACAAAACACATATTTTTGGTGAGAGATTAAGAACACGGTAAGCCTTTGCCGTAGCACGACGCCTAGGCAGGGGAAGACAGAACACCAATTACAAGACAAACCGTGGGATCAGCGTCTTCCAGGAATGCACACGTTCTGTCTGGTAATAAGACTTTGCATCCTTTTCCTGACCGGCGTTTAGCTGTGCTTGAACGGAATGAACCAAGGTCGGAGTCAAACACATTATTGCCACATTATTTAGGTGTAAGTTTGTGTCCCAGTCACTGTAAAAAGAAAATGCAATCATTATCTCAATGTATCAAGCCATTCGTGTGTTTTTATTGGATTTATACGGTATCATGTTATGTATTATAATGTGCTTACATAATGAGCGGTTTGCACCTATGAGCGTGGTTTGACTACAAATGTGTGCATTTCAGCGAGAGCTTCGGAGCTTACGGTAGCAGTCCCTAAGCCTTAACACACAGAGAGAGAGAGGGAGAGAGAGAGAGAGAGAGAGAGAGAAGGGGAGATAGATAAAAGGTGGGGAAGGGGAGAGAGGAGATGTCGGCACAGCAACCCCCCTTCATCCCCACACACACACAGAGCCCAGCCCTGACGCCATACGCCAGCTGCATGGCGCCCCCTACAGAGGGACCTGACTGCACCAATCACCTGAGCTGGGAGTGTGTCTTCCTTCTGTCTGCTGAACTGAAGCCACTAACTACCTGTGAGCTCAGTGTGTGTGTCCTGTGTGTGTCATGTGTGTGTGACAGTGTGTACTGTGTGTGACAGTGTGTACTGTGTGTGACAGTGTGTACTGTGTTTGTGACAGTGTGTCCTGTGTGTGTTTGTCCTTTGTGTACTGTGTGTGTACTGTGTGTGTACTGTGTGTGTCCTGTGTGTGTGACAGTATGTGTCCTGTGTGTGTACTGTGTGTACTGTTTGTGACAGTGTGTACTGTGTGTGTGACAGTGTGTGTGACAGTGTGTGTCCTGTGTGTACTGTTTGTGACAGTGTGTCCTGTGTGTGACAGTGTGTACTGTGTGTGTACAGTGTGTGTACAGTGTGTGTACTGTGTGTGTCCTGTGTGTGTCCTGTGTGTGTACTGTGTGTGTACTGTGTGTGACTGTGTGTGACTGTGTGTGTACTGTGTACTATACAGCCAGGCGTTGCTGGAGGAAGATATGCGTTCACGGCAAGGTCTGCGCTTTCTGACGAGCGCCAGTCACCACAGCCATTCCAGTCTGTTGCCATGGAGATTCATCTCCTGTCAAGCCCTCGAACAGAGAATAAATCCAGCGCCTCTCTCTAACGTTACCAGTGTGTCTATACACTGTACACCTTTCTCAACTCATCGCTCTGCGGCTTCCACCGTAAATCCCACAGACACAAGCTAATATTCACAAGTCTGCCGTTTCCTACAACTGGGGATCCTTACTTACTGCCGGAGTTGGGTAGGTTACTTTTTTAAATGTAGTCTGTTACAGTTACCAGTTACCAGACTGAAATTGTAATCAGTAATGTTTGAGTTACCTACATTACTAACAAACTCTGATTACTTTCAATTACTTTCAGATTAACTCATGCTTCAAGCCAAATCTCTCTATTTTTGTGATTGATTGGATTAAAGTAAGACTTTAAATATTTTAATCACTGAAAGCTTATTAATAAGAAACCAGCAAATTGATTTATACAATTTTCTTCTGCAAACTTCCCTTTACACTAGAACTACAATTCACCACGTCATCCAAAATCTGTTCATTTCATTTGTAAATAATGACAGTGTATGTTGCCGTGACGTTGCCTCTTTAAGACCACATACAGTGACTTGACGATGCAAATTAAGCACGCCCCAAGATAAAGCAGCCTCAACTTGAGTGGACTACCAATTGAATCTAAGGATACTGTTGACAGGCGATAAAAACAAGTCGGGTGGGAAATATTCAAAGGGATACCAAAGCCTGGAATGTCCGCCAGAGACCAACTTTCAGCGACAAAGTTCTGGGCAAATCACATTATGTGTGCATGGAACTTGTGGATTGTGTTTCCCTCGATTCCTCTAGGCTCCACGCGTGTCTGTAAGCTTCCAATTAACTCTTGGCCACACTGAACTTACTTGTTTGCCTATTGTTGTCCTGACTAAAGTCCATTGATCCAGTCAGGCTTTCATCTTTCATCGCCCCCATTTTATGACGACACGTAAACTGTTAGCTTACGCTTCCTGAAAAATACTTCAGAGCTCAGCACATTGTGGGATAACTGTGGGAAGCCAAGAGACATGCCATTTAAAGAGCAACATCTGTTAACTCCCTGTTACTAACCCTTATGTTCCACATAACAGCCATTTTGTGACATACTGTAGTAGTTTGTGTACCCATGCCTCCCCCCCAGTGTGAAGCACAGCTTCAGCGTTTTACACAAGGAAGTGTGTTCGCCTGCCATACAGATGTTATCTGTTCTCGTTTTGGCTTAGCCGGTGTCAACCTCCCCAGGTTTCCCTGGCAGGTGAACATGTCTCCACGGTAACACAGGTGCAAACACAAACGTGACCTCCGCCATAGGTGCTGGCGCACGACACGACAGCAGCGACGCGTGGCCCGTGATGACAGACGGACGGACGGACGTGCAACATGCCCTTTCCCTTGCTAGCTGCCGCTAAGAGGCCTTTATGGGACTCAGGCAGCCAATAGCAGAGCAGAAATGGAAGAGACACCTATTCGTACGCTAGTCATAGCTTGTGCTGACGCTAGATCACTTCAAGCACGTACATCAGGTACAACACACATGTTGCTGCACGTGCTCTCCCTCTCAATGATCTTTATTGGCATGTGTAGTGTCTAGTGTTGCCAAAGCATCAAACAGAACAACAGAAATCAAACTGCAGTCTGCCCCACAACTTGATCATGGACTTCAATGCAAAATCAACATGGCTGCACATTGAATGTTCCACATCAGTATCCTATATTATACAAACACTCCTGTGTGCATCTCTCTCCCTTACTCTCTCTCTCTCTCTGTCTGTCTGTCTGTCTGCCTCAGACAAACCAATGGGACCAGCAGGTGGTAGGTTTGACACCACCAACGTGCCATAAAGCAATCTCCCTACAAACAGGTCGCCTGTTGTGATGTGAAGCCCCCGGAGGGAGGCAGGGAGTTGGGTGGTGTTTATTTTGAGTACCGCCGCGTCCCGCGCCCCCACCGCCGCCCTGGCCATTAGCTGGTTAGCGTCAGTGGCGGACGGCTCTGGCCCTGTCCCCCTGGCCCGTGGGTAACGAGGAAAGCATCGTCCGCCGCTGGCAGATGGGCCTGCAGGGAGCGCCAGAGCGGGAGACAGATGCTGCGTCACATGTTGGGCAAGGCAGGACATCAAACATCCCTTCATCCCTCCTGCCGCTGGAGCTCTCGGTCTCTGCAGTGATTCAATTACGACCCCCTTCTCCTGTGCTGCTCATGCCTTTGTTGAGCACACGTGTTCGATCTGAGCCGCAGACCACCGCTGACTTGTGCTTGTGTTCACACGGGATTGGAGACAATCTCCTGTGTGTGTGTGTGTGTTTCTGTGTCTGTGTGTGTGTGTGTGTGCGTGTGTTTCTGTGTGTCTTTGAGTATGTGTGTGTGTATGTTTGTGTTTCTGTGTGTGTGTCTTTGAGTATGTGTGTGTGTGTTTCTGTGTGTGTGTGTGTGTGCGTGTGTTTCTGTGTGTCTTTGAGTATGTGTGTGTGTATGTTTGTGTTTCTAGGTGTGTGTTTGCATATGTGTGTGTTTGTGTGTGTGTGTGTTTGCGTGTGTGTGCAGGGTTGGGAAGTAACTGATTACAAAACAAACTGTAATCCATTACAGTTACCAGGTAACAGTGGAATCAGATTACAGGTATTCTTTTTTTTTATACTTCTAGGACTACTTTCAAATATAAAAGGGAAGTGTGCAGAAGAAAAATACATAAAATAATCAGATGTTCTCTTATTATCCTTTCATTAACATCAATCAATAATTACAATTAAATCCGACTTTAATCTGATCCTTTTAATCTGATTCCTTTAATCTGATTCCTTTAATCTGATCCCCTGAGCAACATCAATGGGTTTGGTATGATGGCAAAGAACAGCATTTTAAAAAGTAATCAGATTATGTTGCTAGATTTAGATAATCCAAAAATTACGTTACTGATTATAATTTTAGTCTGGTAACTAGGGTAACAAAGTCATTTACCCAACCCTGTGTGTGTGTGTATGTACAGTATGTGTGTTTGTGTGTGTGCGTGTGTGTATCTTCTGGTGGATCATGATATAGGCAGATCACTCTGGATCCAGGGCCTCCCTTGGCCCCAGAACAAGCCCCCACTAGTCCCCCCCTCTTCTTTTTGAAGGGGGGGGGGTGGGCACAGTGACTTTGACACACACACACACACACACACACACACTGTGTGGGCCTGCCTGACCAGCTACCCAGCATGCATCTCAACACAGACAAGCTGTGACAGCCTGTCAGTATGACAACACTGAGGAAACATCTCGCCACTGGAAATCCTTGTTGTTGTTAGCATGTAAATAAGGCCGTGTGAGCCAGCGCCTCCATCATCTTCATACAGAGACGCTAAAAGCAATCCACTGGAAAACAATAACAGTATCTTGTGTGTGTGTGTGTGTGTGTGTGTGTGTGCGTGCATGCTCCATAGAGAGGAACAATCTCCAGTTAGCAGCACACATCTCACTAACACAAAGCAAGCGCCGGGCGATAAACCACGCTAGCACCTCTGTTATTTATCACCCATTGCAGGCTGGTAAATCAACACAGGAGCGGTGTGCAAGTGGGGAAATGGATCTTTTTTATCAAATAAAGGTGATCATTCCCTATCTAAGCAGCTTGTAGCATTTTGGGGAAGGTTCGGGGATGGGGGAAGAAGACGTCTGTGCGTCCGCAGACTAGGGCCGAGACTCAATGTTCTGCGGGGAAGACGTGGGGTCAGCAGTGGCCGCCGTTCCACTTATGTGGAGTGTGACGCTGAATAAATTGGCCGGACAAAACAACAGGAGTACCTCTCTCTTGCCTTCCATCTGTCCCTCTCTCCCGCTCTACAGCCCCGCCCGCCCCACCGCTTTCCTTCGCTGGCCTCACACGAGCCCCTTCTCCGACGCTCCCTCGCCTCGCTTCGCTCCCTGAGATAGGAATCAGAACTCCGGGTTCCGTACGCCTGCGGTGAGCCGCGACACACACTCTCCCCGCTGAATACAGAGCATGGCATTATCTACCCCAAGGGCGGTGCTGTGTGGCGCTGGATCTAAAAGCTTGTTTGGTTGCGTCCACCTCGGTAAATAATGATTTTAAAACGCTGTCGGCTAACGTTTCTCTGAATTTGAAAACTGAGTCTGTAATGTGAGTTTTTGTTGAAAGAGAGACTCTGACCAGTTGTACATTAATATAACCTTATTTAAGCTTGCAAACAAGCAAGCAAGCAAACAAACAAATAATTTGAGAACAACAATGCTGTAGGTTACCTTTAGCCTTGCAAGACTATTCCGATCTCGTTAGCTTTAGTTTTATTTTTGCCGTGAGAATCAGTCTGGAAAGCCTAGGAATCATTTTGAATGTGTCCGAGTAGCAACTGAACTTACCAATCAGCGCCATATTGATAGCTATAAGGGCGTGGTTTTACGTTTGCTGACAGCGAAAAGGATTCAGATGGTTCATCCAATCAACTGCCAAGTATTTTTCATATTTTACATTTTACCGTTCGCACCGGCCTCCGTTCGCACCTTCCTGTCGAGTACCGTTGAGCTCCACCCATCCACGCTGCTGACATCCGCGCCACATCATATTCTAGGTACGTGCTAGGAAGAGATTATGCGTGGCCACCTTAGGTAGGGCCGTACCGGCACGCTGGACTCAACCCCCCGTAACACTGCGGCCCCGACCGCAGAGAAACCCCCGCACCCATCCGCGGGGGTGAGGGTCGCGACCGGTCACCACGCCGCAGAATATTTTTTAGCTCAAAAACAATATGAATTTATTTATACTTTTAATTTTAATATTCCCCTGACATAATGTTATTGATATAATTTAATACTTTAATGGAAGTATGCATCTAAACCCCTTTTACACTATATACTATACGAAAGTATAACATCTGATGTGTCTAACATCTTTGTCAAGGAATAAGCCATTGTGAGTGAACATATCAAAATATTTATGGGTTTTATTATAAATGTCAGACATTTTGAAATGTGAGAGGTTTTAAACATACAATAAACCCTTAAACATCCATTAACTCATGGCCGTTAGGGCCGGTTTCTAGTCCTAGAATAATAATAATTGAATTTTTGTTTTAGTCTTGGATTAGGCATCCATGTCTGTGAACCAGGCCATTAATCATGATCTTTACACAGTACACAGTGATCCTTAAACATATAGTAAATCATAACCTTGTTCAGAACAACAGTTTCAGTAAGCAGATGTGATGGAGGTGTAATTATTCTCATCATCCCCAGCTGAGCCACATACGCAATTGGTGAGTAATTAGGAAATGACATAATGATCAAATCCATCAAACCAGCAATCAGAACTTTATTATTAATGCACTGAATAAAATTTCTCCTTGATTAGTGGGTGAAGTGGTTAAGTTTCCATCACTCTGTTTCCTATAAGCACTTATGTTTGAAGCGTTACAGCTTTACAGAAGAAAAATAAATTACACTTACATATATAAAAGGTCTGTATACTTACAAATTACACCCTTTAACAAACCTTGTGGGGTCAATAATGGAATATACTGTATTGTAATTGTGCACGTAAGCATGGTCAAAGTTGCGCCAATTGCGGTAATTTTGTATTACATAAAGGTAGCATCAGCTATCCTGGAGAATGATTGATAGATTTAGATATATATTTTAAAACTAGAACCACCAAGGATCTCTTTATACCTAAAACCACAAACGGGTAAAATATACCTGTGCGACTAGATACTGTGTTTCTAGTTCCAAAATGTACTCTGTCATTGTATTGTCTTCTAAAATTAGTTTGGGTTATTAGCTGTGTTTTGGTGGTCTAGTTTTATAATTATGGTCTAAATGGGCATCTTTAAAAGCACGCAAATATAGGCTATTCATGAAAGCAAAGATCCCTCTTGTTAGGCATGTCAGCTAACTTAAGCTAATGCTAGCGGCACTTTGCTCTAGTCAGAAACAGCTTTTCGTCCACGTAGTGTTTGTAGCATAAAATGCAGCTCTGTATGAATCTCCACACTTCATAGTGTCATAGTCATGACCGCAAATGTGTCCGTGGTGTACCCGCATCGTCTCCTCCTTATCATTAGCAGATAGGAAGGGTCTCCCGAAATCGGTTACTCAACATTGTTGAGATGAGAAAAGTCTTATTGAACCATTGATCGTACCAGAAACTTTCCATGTCACTATTATTTCCTCAGTATACACCCCTCACATAGAAGCACATTCAACTCCGAGGACGCTCCGTACGTTACTTACTGTGCACGCTTCAGCCAGTGTACACCTGTTGACTGCAACATCAGGCACACATAAAAGCTGTTTCTTCAAATGTACCCTGTGGTGGTTATAGTGCTAACTCAAAGCACCTCTCCCTTCAATGCCATGGGGCGCACAGAATTGCTGACTCCACCTTAAAAATAATTTGTACAATTAGACTTGAAATAATTCTGGTTGGCGTCTCCCTTATGCCAAGTGCACACTACACGATTTCAGGCCGATTTGGACCCGATTTGGTCGTGACCGACGCATTTTCATCGTCGGGACAGAACGTGGCTCGTCTGGAGCGACGACAGGCGTCGTTACTTTGTGTAGTTACATATTCTAAGATAGGCTACGAGACGTCTGAGATGCCTCACGACGTCCCAACGAAAAGACTAGCATGTTGGAATTTTTTTAAATGTTCTCGCCTAGTTTGACATCCCCTACGAGGTGCTCCGACATATTCCTTCACGTTAACCAATAGGATGAATGCGTATGTTACTAAATAAACGTTTACCAACTTTGTAGTTCAGTACGGCTGCAGATTAGTCTATTGATAGCCAGGGCATGAGAGGATCTGTACCACTGCGTCGGAGCTGTGCCATTGTGTTTGTGTGTGTGTGTGTGTGTGTGTGCTTGTGAGAGCAAGGATCGGAGAATCCCCGCTTGCACGGAATGATTCAGTAGATATTTATAACTTGGTCGGACCGCTGCATGTTTTTTTTTAAACAAATGCCAAACAGTTGGAGAGGTTCAAACCAAAGCTGCTTCGACATTTTCCTTTATTTCTTTTTTTTTTCTTTTCTGTGCATAAAATCCCCAGCATCACACACTGTGCTTGTGTATCCATGATTGACAAATACTTGACCGGGCGCCACTGTGAACTATGATTGACAAGTTCTTGACCCCTCCTCCCCGATGACACATGATCTGGCGCTAGGTCGTGAACGACAGCATA
>JAODLL010001051.1:2811-13490 GCA_026546735.1 Forbesichthys agassizii | reverse complement strand
GATTCAATTCTAAAATGAGCTGGCTACACAGGTTGTCGTTTTTCAGAAGGGGCGAGACAAGGTAGTGATTGTGAAAGTAATATAGTAATGTAACTAGTAATAAAACAAATTACTTTTAATACCCAGTAATAAGTAAAGTAATAGCATTACTTTTTGAAGGAGTAATAAGTAAATAGTAACATTAATATTCCTGAATAACTTGCCCAACACTGTATATATGTATAGTTACACAAACTACCTTGAGAGCAGCATTTTTAAAGTCGTGGCACGGTGAGAAAACATCTCCGGTTGTTTTTTCCAAACAGGCTGTTTTTCTTTCTGTTCAATGTGTTGTTTTTGTGGGATGATTTGTTCTGTTGCACAGCACTGCCTGCCCTGAGTGATCCTGACACATTAAAAGCTTTTAAGATAGCCCAGCACTCATCTTTTGGAAAACATCTATGTATAGTGTAGTGTTTACCTTGGTGAGGTCAAATCAGAGCATTGGAACATCCTGCGATGAATGTCACGGTATCATCTGGCCATTTCTATCTCTAATTTCATTTGGCTCATCGCATTGAATTAAAGGATTTAATTTAGAAATTAAAGTCACAATATTAATTTGCAGGGTTGATTGGAATCTTCACAGCTTTGATGAGAAATTAAATTACATTAACTATTTTTATTTGTCCACTAGTCTCCAATATGGGGTAGAGTAGGAAGATGTTGGTGATGGCGATGCATTTTAAAATATATATTTACATATGTTTATAGAATGGAGTGTAAGTAGTTCTATGTAGAAAGATGAAAGTGAATATAATATACCGGTAATGATCTATTCCCTGTCTCATGATCATGTCATGTTCTAGCCCATGTGATGATGTGATGATGTTGGTCTAGTCATGTTCAGTGCTTACCTTGTGTTCCAGGCCTGTTCCTTGTCACTCCCTGCCTTGTGCTTCCCATTCTTGTTAGTCCCACCTGTCTGAGCAATCTCGTCTCATTAGTTCCACCTGGCCCTTGTTGTCTCTGTCCAATGGTCTGTCTTGTCTTCTTGTATTTTAGCCCTTGCGTTGCCCCCCCCCCACTCTCTTGTCGATCATCGTTGCTTGTTGGGTTTCTTAGTTCTTGTATGTCATGGTCCTGTTATTTCAAGTTTCTTGTTGCTGTGTTTTTAAAAGGCATGGCATGTACAGTATACGCCTATAACGCATGAAATACCCAAATCATCATCATTATATTTATTTTTCCTTTCTAAAGAATTAAATACATATCCTAATTTGAGTTGTCTTATACACCCATTTTGGCCATATGTGCAATGGGTCATGGGGACCCATATTAAGTTCTGATGCTATTTGACGTATTGGAGTGGTTATTTGTGTTGCTTTATCTCTTAAATTATTGGCTTTATCTAAAAATCTTCACCTAGATTTGCAGCATGGCTCACTCACTTTAGATTAGATTCAACACCATCTTCATGGCCATCTTTTCTATAGTAAAGTAACAGTTAGCCCTATTTCAAGCATTCTTGTGTGTCCAAATAATGTATAATTTCTAAACAAAATTACTACAGCAAAGTCACACACAGGTTTATGCATGTGTACAGCAGCACATGCTCGAGCATGGCCATAATTAAACACTCACATCTAGTGGTAAATGCAATAACAAATAAAACTTGCAATTAACAATGTTATGTGCATTTCTGTCAAATACAAATGATTTTATTTAAAAAAAGAGGAATACATTCAATGAACACTGTTCTGTTTTGAACCATGTTGTCAGAATTGGGGTAAGAATACAAACATTTTATATCCTAAATCTTTAAGTACAAACTAATATGAATTGTGATTATCAAAACATGGCAATTAATGAATACCTTGAATATCAAATCAGGAGATTAATTATTTAAAAAGTTGTAACATAGGCATATATTTCAAGGGGCATGCAGGGGATGTGTGGTCCCCCCCCCCCCCCCAATAAAAACATGAAAGACCCATTGGGGCCTCAAAGGTTAATTCTCCAGTAGTAGTTTTAATAGGTTATGACCAAAATGTGTAGTAGATTATTATTGTTTTAAGTCAAATATAGTTTAGCCTAGATCATATAAAAACACAGATGTTGTGAATATGCAAAATGCTTTGAACATAAGCATATGAGCTATCAAAATCCAGGAATTAATACATTGATTAAAGTTTATTTGTTTATTGTTTACTTCCCTCAAAGAAAAGAGGAGAGAAGAGTATAGGCTATATCATACTCATGTGTGTTGTAAAATATGAAATATGCCTTAAGTATGTTGTTGTATATGTATATGTTTGATAATCCTTACTGCAATATATTCCATATATTTTGAATTGTGCCCAGGTTCCTGCATTTAATGTTTTCCTTAAAATAAATATACATTTGCCCCCTATACAGTACATTGGTGCAGAAAAGGCACACCCTGTTCCATAATAATTCATCAGAATGCAGAAAATGAAATGTTTTATTCTCAAACGTTTGTGTTTGTTGTTTGTTGTGTTTGTGAATGCTGTGCATGCTATGGTTAAACAATTTTACTTTTTGAACCATTATTTCATGAGTCATGCCCTTTGGGTCCAATACCCCTGTTCAGCATTACAATACCTATTGATCTTTCATTAACATCCCCATTTGGATAGTTGTTGTACAATAGTGACTGTGGGTTATTTCTTATTTAAATTCTGTGCATCTAAATTTAGAGACCTCTGTTTTTGAAACCCTGTAATGTTCCCCTTTTAAGAGCTACGTTTCTAATACTGTAAGTAATACATGTTTTATAGTTCAGTAGAGATGGCCAGACGTTTTTCTTATTTTGAGTCTGAAAGGTAAATTATTCATTTGACGCTGAATAATGTGGAGCAATTGGGTATACTACTGTATAGCTGTTACTAGAATGGACAGAAATTGGCACAACGGCATTGTGGTGTAAAATAATCAAAGGAAAAATAGTTGGTTTGAATCCAAAATAATCTATAAACCCAATGATAATTAATATTATTTCATAAGGGATTGTTGTTTTCTTTAGTCACAACATAACACATTGGCGTTAGAGTAAACTAATACATGGCATGCATCTACAATGTTTCAAACAATTTCACTGTATCAATGCTGCCATCTAGCGAAAACCTGTTGCTTATGTTGCTCCAATATACTATAGTAGGCTATGTGCAGAAAATTATCACTGATCACTGACAACAAATTAATTTTAGTGATTGGTATATCACATATTTTTTGAAGACTATTAATTAAATAATGTAATAAATCCCAGAATACATTGTATGCTTTATATTTTCATTAATAATCTATATAAGTCTATGACATACTAGTACAATATTATTTATATATTTAAATGATAATTTTTAACATTGCTGTAGTCCTCCTTGTTATATGCCATGTTGTATGCATGCCCAGAGCCTCAAACATCCCCACTGTGTTGCATGGGAGTTATGTGAGCACCCCTAGCGGCTCTGATGGTTTGGTCCTGCAGATTACTTCCTCCAGGCTACGCCGTGCGTGTAGACGTCATCAGGGGGTTAGCGAATCGGGGGAGGGGTAGTTACGAATGCCTGTCAGCTCCACAGTTTCTCATCACCCATGTAAGTAGGCTACATTTTACGTTTAATTTCATTTAAGCTTTTGCAGATCTCCTTATATTACACGTTGCGTGTCTGTTTTTTGAAGTGCGTAGGCGTGATATATAATGTCGATTTCGTATAGCAATTTCTGAGCTGCACAATGACACATTGTAATAACACTTGTAGTGCTGTCAACCTGTGCCCGTTACACTGTTATTGTAGGCTATCTATAACTAGAAATGTGTTACAATTTCGACGAAATAGGCAAGGTTTGAAGTACATTTTTAATTGTTTTGACTTGACTTTTTAATTTTTTTTAAAATCTACATTTAAATAACATTTTATTTGGACTCGCTTACGCTTTTTATAACTGGTTTTATTTCGACCTAAGGCGATGTTGGTAATACATTTCCCGCATGCGTAATATATGCCTACAATTTCGGTATCTTTGCAATATTGACAACTTTGCATAAAGTTATGTCAGGGTTGTTTTGATTTTCTTGACACAATTTACTAACGTCATCTTGCTGGCTGAAAACATTTCATAGATTGAATTATAGTCCTTGCCTTGTGCTTTTTTGCTGTACAAAGTATGACCATTACACACGTCACACTAGTACTATGTACTATGGAGAATATTTTTTGTGTGGCTCTACTACTGGATTTTTACACGCAAGAACACACGCACACACACGCACACGCACACCCACACGCACACAGAATGTCAATGTGTTCGGGAAACCCTTCAGATCCTACTTTATAATCCTGTTATTTGTAGACCCGTGGATCAGGAGTGGCTGTTCTTCTCCCACCTGCAATCAAGGATGCTATCACCCCAACTGATGATGAACCAAAGGTTTGTTTCTGCATCCATGCAAGTGCCTACTCGTTTCCTTCTGCCATTGCATTTATGCCACATGTATACACAATTCCACACACTCTCTCTCTCTCTCTCTCTCTCTCTCTCTCTCTCTCTCTCTCTCTCTCTCTCTCTCACGTGCACGCACACACATACACACAGGGTGTGTGTGTGATATTATAATGTATGTATCCATTATCTATTCAGCGCAGTGTGGTAAGTGGCTGAGAGCTCGGCTGCCCCGTCAGTGCTCTGCACGCGCAGCCATTTAAGCCTCACTGCATGGTTAGACCACCACCGTGATGCCCCCCCACCCCCCTGCCTATTTTGGACCTTACTGATCTGCTTCCCTCAGATGTAATCTGCATGGTGAGGAGTTCAGGTGGGACACAGTATTGTATCATATACAGTCTGTGCATGGTACCATACGATATGTACATTATAGGACTAAGCATGTGCACAGCAAAATGTGCATCGCAGAAGTCTGTCGTTGCCTGCTGAACTGACCTAAGATCAGATTTTTCTGAACTCAGGGCGGGATGGGGACGAAGGCATGCTTGTCCCAGACCAGTGCTGCATGCAGGCAAATGTCTATGCAGGCCAGTGGCTTGTCATGAGGTGATTGACTGACTGTCTGTGCACACAAATGCCTCTTGTATAACAGAACCAGTGTGCACGCAGAGGCAGGATTGGAGAGTGTGATAAAAGTGGTATTGTTAGACATTCCTGATTGGTTGTTTCACAAAAAGCTGAGAACAGAGATGACCGAATTGACCGGTGGACCTTACTGTATCAATCAATGAGATGTAGAATGTACTGTACTGTATGTCATTTGAATTTGTGGCAAATGTCATCTGCCCATTTGCCATGTTAAATTACAGACAATTTTGATGATCGTTTGTGACTAAAATCACAATGGGAAATCGGTCCGATACTGACTTAAATAGCGGGATCGGTATCGGTGATTGGACAGTTATAACATTTTATAACAATTATTCTACACACGTAGGTCTGCTGTCAAGCATCAACCATGTCTAACCTACCCAGGCCACACTATCAGCAGCCATCTAAAATGCATCTGTCCTAAAATAGAGATTGGCTGTCATTTATTTTGTAACCTAACCTAAACCAAACCACTAAAACTAATGCATACCATCAATGACAACATTGTAATGTTTTTTTTAAATTCATATATAGCCCATGTTACATTATGATTTACAGTTATGAAAGCAATGTTCAAGCCTGATGGTTCCTTACGCTAAATATGATTCCCAGTCTTTTCCTCAGCAACAGTGAGGAATACAACTTAATTTAAAACTGGAATCTGATCGGTACTGTGCATCAGCCGATACCCAAAGTTTAGGTATCTGTATTGGTATCAGGGCTGAAAATATTGGATCGTGCCATCCCTACTGTATACTAATGGGAACATATTAGGTAATAGAAAAAAAAACTCTAACTCACAAAAAGCATACATTATTAACATTAACACTGTATACATTATTGAAGGAGCTGGTTGTATTTTCTTGTTTTGATGAGAAATATTGTAAAATTTGGTCCATGTCAGTTCAGTACTCAATACAGAAGGCTAGGCGATGTCCTTGGGCTAAACAGCATTCAGTATATTTGCATATAAGCATGTCTCTATTTATATTAAAATGAATTGAGTATTGGCAGCATAATTTGTCTCAGTGTACTTTACCCAAAAGGCCTGTGTTGTCTGAGGAGGAAGTGTTTAAGTGGAACTACTTTTTTTTCCCTTTCTCTCATTCTTTCTCTGCCTATTATTTTATGTCTCTTTCTTTGCCCAGGTTCTGTATCTCCCCATGCACCCCTCTGCTCGTTTTGTCTCTCACTTCTACACACTTCTTTTCTCCTCTGAGAAACCACAGCACTTCGCACCACTGCAGATTCATTTAGATTCCATACATACAAATCATTCTGCAACTCCTTATCACTTGGAGTTTCACATACTGTGAAATGTACTGCAAAAGCTATGGCTATATTGTTGCAATTAAGGCTGTGGACAGAAGGCTTCTATAGTCTCCTGCAGATTTCTTACTCCCACACTGCAGAATGAAGGTGGAATTCCTTCCTAAAGGCAGTGGTTTCTAATGGCAACAAGCTGATTCTCTTAGATTCTTTTCTTTGTGAAGCTATGTGGCAGACAACGTATGGGTTTACACTTAAGATGGGTCTTTAAGTTGAAATCTAATGAATTTAAACTAACAATAATATGATGCATTTTGCAGTTATATTTTTGTGTGAACTAATGGGAAAAATAAATAAATAGAGGTTTCCCATGGGTGAGATTAAAATCAAATATGTCTACTAGCAGTTGTTTAGAAAACAAACTGTAAGGAAACATTAAAACATTTGGTTTGTTTTTGAAATGTATTATGTCAGTTATCACAGATGTTTTGTTAAAAGCTCACCCATGTCAAACTAACTGTAAATTCTGACAATGTTGAAGTCATTCTGACCTGTAGGGATATCACACTGAATTAATATCAGAACACCTTCCTCAGCCTGTAGCAGCTTCAGTAGTAGTGGGTATGGTTTGGAGGCCTCTTCTCATATCTTGTCACACTATGTAAAGTCGATAGTGTTGGCTCACTAATATGGGCTCACAGCCCCAGCCTCAGCTCAGGAAACAGAGCTGGCATGTGGTGATGCCATCTAACGGCCTGATGAGTTAGGCAGGCAAGTGTCTGATTACCCGAGCCCAGAATTCTGACTTGGGGGAGGGGGGGTGTTATGTAAGTTACTGATAGTGGTCATTTACGTTACATTGAAACAATCAAACGATCTCACCTGCGGTCACCACAGTGAGTCCCCAAATAGCCAGATGCTTGCTTCAGTGAAGTGAACATTGATCCTGACATATGCAGTAGTATCCCCCTTATGTATTCCTGTGTTGACACCATCTGTGACATGCAGGTGGTTGCTAACATGACAGGCAGATGGTGACACTACCAGAGGAATGGTCCTTGCTTTAAACACCTTCCGATCACTTGGTTACGGTAGATACTGTACTCTGCACATTTCCTCATCTACATTGTCAGACAGCCATTCTTCTACAATGGCTGCAAGCGGTCCCATTGGCCAAAAGCAAGACACCGAAGCCCCCCCGCTCCACCCTGCACCATCTCCGTTAGGGTAGACGCCAAATGAGCTGAGTATTTTGCAGTCAACACAGAGCCGGGTCAGTTTCCTTGCACCTGCTGAATTATGCAATGGAGGCTTGCTGCGCATGTTGAACACACACGCTAAGATGTCCCTGAACGTAAACAAGGCTGTGCTCTCTGACAACAAGGCACAAGCGCTCAATGTTTGCCAATACATCATGACAACCCACAGCTAACATCCCATATGACTGTCACGTAGCTGGTCTGATCTAGGTTCGGGAGATCAGTCCCAGCATAGCAGACACACCTGCTAAATGATGTAGAACAGCTACTGTGTTACACTTTCTCTCAGCTGGTAAACACAGCTATTCTATATTTTATTTAATTTGGAACTGGAACGTTTCACACTCAATTTGTGTGTTGTTGATGCATTTAAGCTTTTAATAAAATATTAATACAAAATAGTAACTATTCTTATGAAACTTAATTATTTAAATAGGAATAGCAGTGTTATGGGAAACAAATTAGTGGTTTAGTTCATAAGGTATCAAGTGGGGGTTCCACATCTTCTGACAGTCTGTTAGGGCCAGTAAATGCAGTAGGGCGTTGTGCCTGCTGTCAAGGAACCACCTTCCTGTTCACCTTCTCACTTACTGTATTTGTAAACATCCAGTCTTAATCCAGTAGAAACACAAAGGCACATGCGGGCTAAGGGCTGAATCCGATCCTATCTGGCTTGTTTGATCGGTTTCCTGCCCTTTATTGCTCTCATACCATTATCTCTCTGTCTCACACCCAATTGTTCCCCCCCTATCTTACTTTGTGCACTTCAGTGAAGATATCACTGTCAGAGCTGACACTCAAGCTACGCCACCCTCTGCCATCCATGCCCTTCACGCACACACGCACACGTGTGCACACACACACATATACCACACACACGCACACACGTAATGCACAATAACAATGTTTCCTGTTTCCTCCCTGTGCTATCCTTGTGGAGCGGCAGAATAATGAGATACAGTATGGTTCAATATCTATTGGTTAAAGACAACACCGTGTACATTTTACACGTACACATACAGTATGTATCTATCTGCACTAGTATGAAAACACACGCTGCACACAAAGAAATACTCATATACATCATGTGCATATACTTACACACACTAGCAGCATTAGCATAAATCAGCCTAGTTCCTGTTTTATTGATGCTTGTCTGTCAAGGACAAGAGGCCTGGCACACAGGGCAGAGATGGTCCGTGTGTGGCTCAGAAGGAACAATGGGCTGCCTGTTCTATGTCAAAATCTTCTGGAACACTGTATGGTCTTGTTAAGCTATGGCTATTTGAGCCAAACTACGGTATGTTTTACAATGAACAAAACATGGCTGCTACTTCAGTGTCAAAGACCATCTAGTGTGTTGCCTGGTTGGGAACTCATATTTATACTTGAGAATATAAATAAACAAGAGCAGTGAAGCACTTCTGCTGCATATGTTTTGTTTAGAAATAGCCACACTTGACTTATCTGTATAAAAACGATAGATAGTGCTAGATAGTGTAGTGCTGGTTTTCTGACTAGCGGCATCATCTGTAGTCAGTCAACTCTAATTAATAATACAATTTAATTTAAACATGTGTACTGTGTAGGCTGTACAATTTTATTTATTTTATACGAGTCTGGAAACTCTCCACTTTAATTAATTTATCAGATAGGCGATGCCAATAGTTGTCAATCAAGTCATAGCACGTGATTGGACAACCAATCAGAACACTATTTATTTCCCAAATACAGGGACTTGCTGGTGGAACCTACTGAACCGTCCATATGGACAATGATTAGCTGGTGGTTTGGATCTCAAAATATTTTAGATTGAAAGCAACCATATACTGTATGTGCAAGGTGGATGAACAATCAGGGCTGTTATATCAGGCTTTATACAGTATACTTTATGCAGTGTAAATACTTAACTGGTATACTGTAGGTATATAGAATGACTTGCGTGTAATTTAAGCTTATCCCACTAAATTATCTGAATATCCTACTGACTCAATTCAAGGGTGTAGCGCACAGTGTCTGAAGTGTCGATGGTGGCTGGTGCAGAGACAATGGCACCAGTTCCCAGGAAGACTGGCTGCTCTTCTGAATGGAATAACCTAGAGCCTGGAACACGGTCGTGTGTGTGTGTGTGTGGGTGTGTGAGTGTGCAACCACAATGTTCCAGATAGGCCATTGTTCATACAGTTGTTGTAACCTCGTTCACCTCTGACTGGACAGTGGTGGTCCTGAGAAACATGCTGACTCATTGACGTTTCCACTGACCTCAACAGTTGCTGGCACCTGTTGACTTTAATAATCACTATAGTGTGCTAGCCAGGCAGGGGTCTATTTGGAGCACTGACACCCATCTGCCAGTATTATCAAACTGCATCAAGATCAAATATTGGGAAGAACATGAACTGAGAATGTCTTTTAGCCTGTCAATAAATATGTGGTAAATAACATATAAATAACATTTGCACTGGGAATTATTTGAACTGTTAACTGAAAAGCATATTTAAATAGACTTATTAGAGACTTTTCATCAACATATGTACATATTTGCATTAGACCTAATAGCATTCGCATTAGGTCATCCAACAACAATGCTTTGGTGAAATAATTTGTGTCTAGCTGTCATGTCTTAACTGTGTGTTTGATCTGCCACGCCGTGTCAGTGATTGTCACAACAGGTCAGGTTTCATTCCATTCGTGTGTCAGTCACATGTATTTTATTCTTGCATCAAAAATGAATCAGGGTGGGAATGGCTTGCATGATGAAATTTGTAAAATGAATATGCAAACACCAAAATACACACAGAATGACACAACAAAGCTTTGTCCTCTAAAGGCTCCTGAAAGAGAATTTCGTCTGAATATAAAATCGCAGGTAATCAAGAAAATATCCAATCCAGCTCTTCTCGTAGTGCTAGGATCAGCTCAGGGATTTTGAGTCACACACATAGGGTGGAGGAATATGAAACTTCAGAACAGGATTAGCATAGGAATAACCCAACAGCTTGCCACCTCCAACAACAACCAACCAGCCTTCACAAATTGCCTGCTACTTGTACA
>JAODLL010001050.1:0-37151 GCA_026546735.1 Forbesichthys agassizii | reverse complement strand
AGAGGGAGAGAGAGGGGGAGAGAGAGAGAGAGAGAGAGAGGGAGAGAGAGAGAGAGAGAGTCGTTTCAAATACATTTTATATGCATGCTACATGCACACACGCTAATAACCCTCCTCTGACTATGTAGATGGAACACTTTAATATACATAGATATATACATATACATAGATATATACATATACATAGATATATACATATACATATAAATATGTGAGGCAGTACCTTCCCTGAAGTTTTGACCCCTTTCCAGAGGCTGAAATATACAATGGTGAAAATCAGAAACAGACAGAGCATCAGCTGCCAGCGGACGCCGCCAACGTTGCCAAGTCCATTGGACTTGTGGATCTCTAGAACATTCCTCCTGTTAGGATGATAGGAAGAACAACATTGGTCCGCCACTCTTTGATTAGGATGGATGAGGGCATTGGGAATCATTAGAGACGAGTGTTATTAAAAGCCATTTGCTTTCTTCTTTCCACTTCCACTTACATGCACTTACGTGTAAAATTCCTCTGCTGGCGACCTGGAGGAATTCGTCCAGGTGACGTTGTCCCTGCCAAAGTAGTTGGTGCAGTCTGGAGTGTTCCACACATTATCACAGTTAGTCCAGGGTAAAATACTGGAAAATGACGAGTAGAAGTAGAAGAGTGCCCAGGCAATGATGGTGTTGTAGTAGAAGGAAACGTACAGCGCGATGACACATATTGCGTATCCTATACCTGAAACAGGACAAAAACAAGGTTCTGATGGAGAGCTCTTAACATGTTGTGAGCGTTATTTGGTTCACAGGGCTCAGGGAGTAATGGAGTGCTTCAGTTTCATCGATTTGTTCTCTAGAAAAATATAATGTGATCAAATTTCTGTTGAAAAAATTATATTTGAATGGTAGCCCATTGAAAATCAACGTACTACTACGACTGCTACTATTACTACTACTACTACTACTACTACTACTACTAATAATAATAATAATAATAATAATAATAATAATAATAATAATAATAATAATAATAATAAATGTTGCTGTTGTTTTTTACAGCATTTGTAGTACATTGACGTCTATGTGTTTTAATACGTGAAAATATTACACAGGCAAAACCTAAAACAAGCCATGATCAGACCTGCAGTGAACATCTACCTTTGAAAATGGGACAGATGTGCTTCCATATGGATATGGCGCCAGTTCTGTGAAATTGTCCCAGTGCCAATTCCATGTAAAACAATGGAACGCCACCAAATATGGCCATCAAAATATATGGAATAAGGAAAGCCCCTGTATGGAGACACACAAGAAACATTCACAAGAAAAGTGCAAGAGAGTTATGGTTATCATGGTTATTCTTTTACAAATTCAGAAAGATGAACTCATTCATCCTCCTTTTTTATTCCCCCGCCTATGCATATGCCATATGATTATAATGTTCATGCTCAGAAGTAGCCTATACAGCTGCGAATAATACACGCAGAAGTCACCCCCCAAAACACTTGATTAGACTTTTGATCAAATTGTCCCGCTGTCTAAATTGAAGTGTAGGCTATTCTCTAATACATAAACATTGTACTGTAATAAATTGTATAGACTAGGGAGGCTAAATATAAAAAAATATGAATGGAGTAGACGGACTTTTTCTCTGTGAACAATTTTTAGGGTGATTATATTCACAAAACTATTAAATGTGTGATGCAGGCAGGCCTATGCCGTATAGCAAAATATGTTCAGTCTTGGTAGCAGCCAATTCGTTTTCCCATTTATTAGGTTAGCCTACTATATAATATAACAATAATAAAATATTTTCGACAGTTTGAAGTAGGCCTACTTACAAAAAAAATATATATATATATAATATAATTTAAAAAAAAATGTATGACCTGAGTCAACAGTTTTAAACTCTTACCGCCACCGTTCTGGTAACAAATGTAAGGAAACCTCCAAACGTTTCCCAGGTCCACTGCAAAGCCAATGACAGATAAGAGAAAATCCATCTTTTTGCTCCATTTGTCTCTTGAGTCCGTCTGTGTGATGCCAGTCACTGGCGCAGCGTTAGTATTGCTGTACCCATGGATTGGGGAAACGTGGGCCATCGAGGATGAATCTGGTTTGGGCATGGTGGGACATAGACTAGGCTACCAAATGTCAGTCCGCAGTCTGTGTTAAGTTTGAAAAACAGATTCAGGGGGATACAGGATTTCCAGGTTCGAATGGGAGGAGCTGACAAAGGACGTTATCGAGTTGGCAGCAGCAGCCACTTGGGATAGCTAGCCTACCTGTTGGCTTGAGTTAAAATGTCAATCTGTCCTCGTCTGAAAGCTTCATGATGCTTGCAGTCACATTATTGACATTGAGATCAGACAGATCTTGTCATTAAACTAAAATACCAATTTCTTAACTGCTTAAGTATCCACTTCAACCTATAGTCAATCAAATTGTAGATATGTGCATCACAGCTAGTTTTTTTTGTAAATAAAACCAAATCAATCTACTATAAATCAAATCAAACATTGAACTGTGCCATTGGGGACTGCTTTTTGTGTTTTCCTTTCCTATTTGCCTATACATATCCACATTTAAGATACCACCGTAGCTGCACACTCATATTATTATATTTTGCAAGATTCTAAAAAATATTTATTATATAAAATATTTTCTTTAAGATCAAACTGGAAGATGTATAGGCCTATGCCTATATAACTATCTTAAAGCTATACTGTATAATGTAGGTATATTGATTAATTCAACATAACTTATGAGCATTATTATTCAACGCCTATGTGCTGCCTTTTGTTACATTAGTCCATTAGCAATGTTTTACAATCATAAACATTGAAGAAATCATAGCATAGTAAATAAATGCTAACTTCTGAAAGCCACATCTAACCAGTTACACTAAATTGATACAATGGTGTTCTGTTATTCACAGTGTTTAGTGCAATTTGCAGTAGGCAAATTCTTAGTTGGCTGGTATTGGAATGTGGAATGTCCCACTGAAAGGTTGATAAATAATCACTTGAGCCATATTGACTTCCTGATTCAAATGTAATATAATATAGTTTGGTGAAGACTGAGAATAGAATGTGGCAAAACTGCACTCGGGAAAACCTAATAAAATGATTTTGTAATCAAATACACCGCTTTTAGCACGGAAGGTTTTAAAAGTCTGCTAACTAGATATAGGATACAGACAGTAGTGATCATACAGGTCCATAACTGGAGAGTGCATCAAATGAGGTTAGCTTTGGAAATGGATATGACACTAAGGTAGGACCAGGCAGCAGCATAATGAAATTGTCACCTAAAAACACAATTCACTTCAACTCTCTGGCCTCTCTATATTTATTTGAATTGCAGCCCGACCTGTCAAATATAAGTCCTTTTTAGACCTGTTGTTGGCTACATTTATTTTTCTTAAAATATGATAAATAATGAACAAATTCCACATCCAAACACATATAATCAAAGGTTTGCTTATCAAAGGTGATTTTAAGATGATTAAAATGTCCTTTCATTGTCTGTGCTGGAACCTGGCAGGCTCATTAGTCAGATCAGGGGACCAAGACGACCAGACCAGCATGTCACCACACTGGTTTTATCTAACATATAATCCTGCCAATCTGCATTGGTACACACAAGCAGAAGAACATCAAACTGACAGGACCTTCTAAAACATGCCCTGGTACCTGTTAGTGCACGTCAACTTCAATCACATATGCACACGTACACCAGGACCTGACCACAGATCTCAACATACTGTCACAGATATGATGGGTATGACTTTATATGATGTAACTGTTGTTGAGTATATAGGCTCTAAAATATCATCACATACTGCCAGTAACACATTTATATTATTTTTCCGTATTTATCCATTGTCTTGTGTGTCCCTTACTGTAAATCATGTCATTTATTTCCACTGATTTGGTCGTATCAAGTAGAGTCATGATGGTTCTATAGCCTTTAATCACATCACATTCTGACATAAAGGTCCCATCACTTCCAGGATGTCTGGGATGTAGTCGATGCAGAGTGGGTAACAATATTTGTATCATATCAAGCACACATTAATATATTGCACTGTATATAACAAACAGCAAGCAATATACTGCATATCACTATGACAAAACAGTATAACAACTGCATTGTGGTGGTAAATAACACCACATGGATTGTCTTTAATCCGATACTTAATTACTGAAATATAGGCTGTTATGCGCTTGATTTACTGATAGCGAGACAAACACAATAAGCATACACAGATCTTTCCCTTAATATATGACTGTCAGTCTGAGTCAAGCATGCGTTTAGAAAGACATTGTTGGCCTGCGAATACTTTATAATTATCCCAATTCAGGTTGAAGAAGTAATTGATTAGGGATAGGTAATAGCTACATTATCCATAAAAATATGACTCTTGGCTCATGTACATAAGTGAATAATACTGTCTTATAAAATTACATTCTGGCTCACAGGGCAAAAGTAGATAGGAATGGTGCATGTGTGTGTGTGTGTGTGTGTGTGTGTTCTTATACACTGTTATTACATTTCAGCTCCTTAGGAAAAACAATCTCAGAGGCTTTTATTTTCTCTTGCACTATTGCAGGAGATCAATTATACACTTCCATGCATGTCAGAGAAAAGATACAATACATAGGGACATTGCACCCTTCAGTGGATTTACATATCCACCACTGTCATACGTTGTTACCAGCCTGTCTTTTCACGGCTTCATTTGCCTGACAGGTTTCCCCTTTAGGCACAGCCAACTTGGAGTTGTCTTGGAGAACCACACTTGAATGGTCTTATGAGCAGCATGTCCATTCGCTGAATCAAAACAGTTTTACCAAAATATTTTTCAGTCAGTGAATAAGACACCAGTATGTTTACACGTTGCTGCGAAAGGCAATGTTTGAAATAATACTAATTTAAAATATATAAACAATGAAATATCTAAAATAAATATACCCCATATGCGCTTGAAGTCATGGTTGTAGTGATACTAGCCTAAATATGATACTGTTGCCATCTGCTGGTGAGTGTGAGGCATTGCGCAGCAGAGCGAAGCATATAAACACCGGAGAGCGACAATTACAACTGAAACGTGCCGTGGATTAACAAAAGTGGCAGCCATCGATCGCCTTAGTTATATGGTCTAAGGTGTCCTAGGCTATAATTAGAAAAAAATCTGATTTGTATTTAACTTTTTTTTTGCAACTTCCCACGCAAAACAAAAGATTCTACCACCATGCTTCCATGTCTGTCAGTTCAAATGTTTGACCACAAGATGGCAGCCTATTTTTGTAAAAGGAATCTCACATTTCAATACGCTATGCTTTTTTGCTGTTTTATTTTAGTTTTACACGATAGTAACATTTTACACAACCCGTTTTTCAACTTAGTTTGGCTATATTAAGTTAAATATAATACTTTATTTAGTGTTATTTACTAAACCAAACTGGAGTTTTCTGTTAATTCTCATTATATAGGCTAAATATATTATTATTATTATTATTATTATTATTATTATTATTATTATTATTGTTGTTATTATTACTTTATTTGTTATTTCTTTATTTATTATTAAATGAAAATGTAATAAAAATAATCAACTGCTGAAATTGTATTTTCCCAAGGCTTTAGTTGTTGCTTAGGTCTTGACACAGTAGCCTACACAATTCCCCGTATGCATGTAGCTTTAAGAGGCGTGTTCAAAAGGTAGGCAGAACAGCGAGCCACCTTGCATTGTAGGCTGCATTGCCTTCAGCCCAGCTAATGTGAGCGGTAGGACTTACAGATAGGATATCGAATCCATGGCAACAGCAATGGCAGGTGGGGGAGAAAGAAAAAAGATAATATATTTTCATAAATGTGTTGCCTGTTTGTGTGTGACGTGCTGTATGTAACCTATGGGTGTAACTTGTTTGTTTTATTCAAATTAACATGTTGAACTCTTTCCTATATTTTAGAAGCCGAGACTCGTCAGAAATTGCTGCGCACCGTCAAGAAGGAGGTGGGTGTTTTCATCTGAACAAAATGATCAAATCGGAAAAACAAACATTTGTTAGCTAATACCTAAACATAGACCCATGATCTAAACCCTACCGCTAAAGCATAGCTTTCCCTGCGTGAAAGGAGTCCATTTGATTTCCATGTGATTTATTATGCACCGTATTATTAAATTGGATTGTGTAAAACATTCCATCATGACTTATTTTTATTTCCCAATGATCGTAAATAAATGGGTGAGTTTGTTTACCGGTACGGTACCTGTAGTGTGTTATGTAGACTACTTGTGTAGTAACAAGTAGTCTACATTTTCAGTGAATTTCAGTGGTGAACATAGCATATTAACATGGTTTAAATAGATAATTGTTGCTTTCTCAATTAGTTTTTAATTTTAAAATGTCAGATAAAGCCTTACAAACTTACCCGTACTCTTAAGTTGTTTAAACCTGCTCATTGAGTTACCGATGTGCCTACTGTATTTAGAGCATCGGCAGGTAGACTATGCTACAAGCCATGTTCTGTCTCATTTTTAATCTCAGTGGAACATCTTGTTTAAGGGAATCACATAATGGTCGTATGTGGTCGAGAGAAAGAAGAAAACGCGTTTGATTGAGAAAATTAGTTTAATTGGTGAACCGGAGTTAACATCAACAGTTTTACCTTCCTTTGTTTTGCTTTAACTAACAAATATGCCTATTTCATATTTTGGACAGAAGTGTTGCTTTGTGTGAAAAGGTGTCATATTCTAAGACTACGTGAAGATGTATGTTGTTCACAAAAAACGTCTGCTAAATGCTGTGTCAATGTAAATTAATCACGTCTGTGGCCTTGTCAAATAAATGTCCAGTCATGAAATGAATGAGATCTTGAAATTCACTCAGTCTGTCAGTCTTATAAGTCTTATCAGACCAGACACTCCCTGTGTTTAAACTGATCTCCACTATCCTACAAAGGTCTGATTGAAATTCATCCACACACGAGATTTCAGGCACACCTTTCAGTGTTAAGTACAATTACAATTTATATGAAATTGACTGTCTAGCGGTCACTGCCTAACCCACCCAATTCACACACAGTAGCTCTACTCTAGCCTAGCACACTGTAGTGTAGAGGCTTGAATGTTTAGAATTTTTACTTTAAGCCAAAATAAATAAACAATTTTTGCTTTTTGATTATTTGTATATGTTATTATCCCATTGATTTCACTGGTGGATGTTTCTCCAGACTGCTCCACTGTTCCAGCTGGTAACATGCCACCATATCTGGACCTGGGCCATTTTCAAGTGAATAAAAGATTTCTGTGACAGACAAGACACTTGATTGGTCGATCACATTCATTATCACAAATACATCGTGTTAGCATAAGGAAAGAGACAAACTCGTAAACATGTGTGAACCACAGAGAGCAGGTTACCAAAAACTTCCTTTTAGCTATCACACCAGCCAGTCTTTGGGAAAACTCTTAATAATGGCCCAAGTGTTGCTTTCTATTTCCAGCGTAAACAGCAGAGCTAAAGGTCCAACCTTAATTTCATCCATGCGTACACACAGACATTATGTTATGTGGACCGCAGCTCCAGGAAAACTCCATTGTTGTAGCTGTCTGGTTTAGTAGTACAGGTTATTACACGGAGGTGATAACCTGTATTACACTGTCCTGACCTTGTTCAATGAATAAATATATTATTACAGTATCCGGTTAGGACCGGATTCAGAGATTTAAGTGATACATAAGTTTTACATGAAGCAGGTCCAAAAGGTACAGTTTAAACATATGGGTCTATGGATTAAAGAAATATGATAATTCATAATTCATATTGTGTTCTATGGCGTAATTACATGGCCACTATAATAACGTTCTCACAGAAAACCCCTTTCAACGGAGATTATAAATAATGCCAGTGAAATAGGCCTGGGGGTTATTGGATGATGCTCTGTTCCATCTCTTGATTGAGGTGCTGCAGGAGTTGACTGGAATCCTGTGATATATGTGATTAATCTTCTCTAATACTGTTTAGGCTATACATGTGGCACACTTTCTTTATAGCAAAAAAAAAAAAAAGCTTAAGGATTGAGGAATAGACAGTGAGTTTTTATGTAACCTCACCTGATATACTCTTGGTTTGTATGTAAAGTAAACCTCACCATACAGGTACAGTGCATGTTAGTCTGTGCAGTTAGAGGAACATGTGGATTATGTTTTTCTTTTTTAGCAAATGATGGCTGGATAGTATGTCTGCATAACATCTTCTGATGCTGGACGTACACGGGATATTAAAAGTTCCAGTATTGTCAACAAGCAACAAGTCATCTTTTATGTTGCTGATGAATGATCACTGTTGACACATACTGATGTGACACGTGCTGTCGCCATGGAGACCTCCATGTGGCTTCTTAACCAAATAGACTGCACAGCCGGTGGATCCATACAATATAGCTTGAGAAGAGACTATAGCAACATACAATTATTTCAATCAGTTACCCTCATTTAACTCTTAGGCATCATGTCGTATATGCACAAAGAGGGTGTCGCCAAGACCTCAGAATCTTCTGGAATACAGTATGTGTGTGGGCACTTGTGTTTGAGTAAGAGTATGATCTGTCATTGTCTCTATTGTGCTAGCACTATGTATGAATCGTGTCTGCTCGGGCTGAAGCTAACAATGGCGGTGATGCAAACAGCGAATCTGTGTCATAGCTGGTGTCTAATTAGCTAACCGTGTATTTTAATGTTTTCAGGGAGCATTTTTCTGCAGGTTTTGGCTTCTGTGTATTTTGTCAACATGTGAGAGATTAATAAAATTTGATAATTTTTTGCTTTAACAATGAGTCATACTTTAGCAACTTTTCTGGTGGAGTGGGCAGAGTTTCTCAGTAACACAGCTGTTGCTGAATAACTGAGTATTTCTTTTGTAAATTTACAACACTGACAACATCAATGTTGATATTACATGCTTGTCTCCTGGTATGAAAATTATAATTAGCTGAGAGCGTGTGTATACTGTATCTTGTTATGGTCCATTAAGTGCTGTAACATTTAACAAAGTTTAGCCATGAAGAACATTAGCTTTGTGATTTATAGTACAATTATCAAACCACAACATTTTTGTTCAGCATTTTGCAATTGATTTTAGAACTAGTGAGGTAAGACATATTTATTTGAGAGGCATTGCCTCAGTCCATGCATGTGTGTGACTGGGTATTTAACTGACAGAAGACAATAAATGCAAATGGTTGCCAAAGGCTTTATTTTAGTGATGAGCACTTTTCAATATCAAGCACGGCTGTGGTTCTGACAAGTGCTTCATCATACAGTATGCTCTTACATCAAGTGGCTTGGAAGTGTTTTCTGAATAGATTTGTATGGAGATCACGGCAACATTTTTCTGTTTGCAGTGTAATAACTCTAGAGACAAACTCATTACAGCAGCTATCTGAGAGACTGTGTCCGGAGGACGATGTTCTTGATTTAGAATATAGATGCGGCGACACATAGACCCAATCTATGGATCGGTTTATGAACCATCTGAGCTATAAGCCTACGGTATCTTCACTGACACTTATCAGGCAGACCACACAACCAAATGCTTCTTTGTGGACACGGCATATCACTCCAGCTACTGTTTCTGTTCTTCTTGTTCATGAGGTGGATTTCATTATCTTATCCTGAAACAGAATCGATTGCTCCCCCAGTGGATTACAAACCATGCAGTAAGGTGGTCTCTGATGGAACAACTACACACCAGCTTTCTTTCATTGTTTCCTAGTAAAGATGCTCAGCCCGAGAGCTGGTGACTCATCCACCAACATACCATGATCTATTTTCACCAAAATACATCTGTCTCTCTCTCCTTATGTTTTTCCTTCACTATTGACTCGACCAGCTTATAAAATATACAGTACACATAGGCTTTATTTCCTGCAATTCTACCTAGCTAAACATTTACTAGCATACTGTGTGGCTAGTACAGTGATTCCTAAACAGTGGACTTGGCTTCATGCAGCTTTCTGTCTCATGTCATTCACAGGTGAAGCAAATTATGGAGGAAGCTGTCACCAGGAAATTTGTACATGAAGATAGCAGTCACATTGTCTCCTTCTGTGGTAAGATGCTGTTACCCATTCTCTGGTGTGGATGCTCATTCATAACATTACAGTATATAAGGTGTGCTCCATTGCATTATAGTGCCCACAAAACCCCAGCTGCTCACTCTCTACATACGAAAGGCAATGTTACAAGGTGTAGAAAAAACTATGCGAGCCTTAGAGCGCTGCTGTAGTGGGTGATGGGTGGAGTAGAAAAGAGTGCCAGACACTTACCCTGCGTTCAGGATGGTGGAACGTTTGCTACAAGTTCAATGAACGCGAACAGCAGTGGAGCCATCGTTTGTGTTGACTGCTTTAGATTGTTGTGTTTGAGCAGTACAGATGCACAAGATGATGGTAGCGCACTGTTCCAATGTTCCAATTGAAGGATATGTCTAATGGCTGTGTCAGTTGGGGACAGTGCCAAAGCAGTGACAGACTGGGGTGGTGGTTCCCCTCTTCATAAAGGGGGACCAGACAGTGTGTGCCAAGTACAGGGGTATCACACTACTCAGCCTCCTTGGTAAAGTCTACTCCAAGGTGCTGGAGAGTAGGGTTCTGCCAATTGTCGAACCTCTGATTGAAGAACAACAATGCAGATTCCTTCCGTCCAAGGCCGTGGAACCGGTCTACATGTTTTTTGTGGATCTGGGGAGGGCATATGACCAGGTCCCCAGGGAGATACTGTGGGAGGTGCTGCAGGAGTATGGGGTGAGGGGGCAATTTTAAGGGCAATCTAATCCCTGTATGCCAAAAGCGTGAGCTGTGTATGGATTCTCTACAGTAAGTCGGACTTGTTTCAGGGGGTGGGGTTGGTCTCCGCCAGGGCTGCGCTTTATCACAGACATTCATGGACAGGATATCGAGGCCTGATGGCATCATCGGTCCGTGACCTCCAGCACTCACTGGATCGGCTCGCAGGCGAGTGTGAAGCGGCTGGGATGAGGATTAGCACCGCTAAATCTGAGTCCATGGTTCTCAGCAGGAAACCGATGGGGTGCCTACTCCGGGTGGGGAATGAGTCCTTACCCCAAGTGAAAGAGTTCAAGTACCTCGGGGTCTTGTTTGAGAGTGAGGGAACATTAGAGCGGGAGGTTGGCCGGAGAATCGGAGCAGCGGGAGTGGTATTGCAATCACTTTACCGCAGCGTTGTGACGAAAAGAGAGCTGAACCAGAAGGCAAAGCTCTCGACCTTCCGGGCAATTTTCGTCCTACCCTCACCTATGGTCATGAAGGGTTGGTCATGACCAAAAGAACAAGATCACGGGTACATGCAGCCGAAATGGGTTTTCTCAGAAGGGTGGCTGGTGTCTTCCTTGGAGTAAGGGTGAGAAGTTCTAGTGCCAATGCCTTGATCAAGGGCAACAAACAATTAAATACAGAACGGTCCCTGTGAAGTTTGAATTTGAGATATTCAACCATTTCCATCACAAAATCAAATTTTCAACAATATTATTAATAAATAGTGCCCAATGCCCATAGAGATTCCATCACCGTGGTCGGATGGCTGTCTTGTCAGTTTGTGGCTATACAGGTAATCAGTAATCTTCAGATAAAGATACTCATCTGAAGATTTATTTAATGATTAACAATTTTTATAGTTTTTTAAAACCAGATACACAGCATACAATATTCAACGTTAACCTCCATTCTCTTTCTAAACCCCCCCCATCTCAATTCCAACCCACCATCACCACATATATAGCATGAAGACACTTATCTAAAGGTATAATTCCAAGTTTATAGTCTGCAGAAAACATAATATTATCAAAGACAATATGTTTAGATGTTTTTTTCTCTGACACATTTTATAGCCGTGATTATTTTTAGTCAGCGGTCCAGTTCCTAGTCTAATGAAATGTTAATGTTGTGTGACTTCATGTAGACAGGCGGCCCAGGCTTCCAAATGATGTTCGAGTTCACTAAAAGCCATTAAAATAAATCTCAAATAAATGTTCTTGGTATTGCATAAAATGAAACTAAATGGTTTCCTCGACTCATGATTGCCATGCAGAATAACTAAATGCTCCTCATTACTGTGCAGAATCGTGCGTGTAAATTACCCAAAGTCAGAGTAGAGAATACATTAGGACTCACAGCAGTCTATGCGCTGTATAATAAGGAGAAATCTTGGCACATAATGGGAGCTTTTGCTGCAAAATACAATGTTACAATTACAATTATAGTAATTTACTAAATTATTTAACCATTTTGGAAACCGATTAATGCCATTTTGGGCTAGACAAGGACATTCTTTAAAAAGGTGCAGTGCCTTTGAAAAGTTTGGGAATCTGCCTAAATAAAAATAAAAATTCACCTTTTTAATAATTAAAAAAAAAATTTATGTGGGTTTGATTTTTGTTCTGCGTACCTACGTATGATAGTTTTTCAAGTCTACGATGAACCCTACTTTAAACTGAAGGCCTTACAGGTTAAAACACTAACCAGCTGATCAGCTACAGTATTAACAGCATGTTGAGAATGTCTTAAAATAATGCTGTGTTGGAAAACCTTATTGTTACATCTGCTCAACAGTCTGCCTAACATTCTTCAATGATTCAAATCCATTCATTATTTGTTTCAGTGTCATGGAAATTCTCTTTAAGGATATTGCTTATCCTTCGGCATTGTAGTGAATTGTTGCGAAATACTGTATACATACAGCTGAATGCATGTACAATATTTCTGTTTGTCATTGTCCTGTAGTACAGTAATAGTGCACAGTCTGGTATAGGCTCTCCCCATTGATTCCCCCCATTCATAAATCCCCTCCATTAAATTGTAACCGTGTGTAGTAGACTCAGAGTACCAGTTGTCTCTCTCTCTATCTCTCTCTTCTGATTTCTGCTGTGCTCCTCAGTGGTGTACTGTTTATCTGGCCTGTCCACACGGGCGTGTATGGAGGATGGGAGGAAAGCAGAGAAAAGGGTCGGCTAGCCCACTGGGGAGCAATTAGCCTCTGTCATCATCTGCGTTTACTAGTTGCTAGGGGAAAATAATGTGTCATTTGAAGCATATGTGCCCTTACTATGCACGGTAATCTCACACAATATAATTTCTCTTGTAATGGTTGAACCCACAAACATAATGAAACGCCATAGAAAACAATTCCTTTGTTCTTTGGCATCAATGGTAATACGTGGACTGTCCATGTTTCTTGTTTAAGGTGGAGTAGGGCAGCTCTGAATGAAGTATTAAGCAGGTCTGTGCCAGTGGCCAGAGAGTCTCTTATTGTGCTCAGTTGCCACAGATACAGAGGCAGATACGATTAGAGGCAATTTACTCTGGCAGCTGTTATCTTCTTAAATAAAGAGCATCTGCAGAGAGGCCTCGTGATACATTGTCATGTTTTTTATAACACGTTTACCCATTGTTTGTTGGTATTATATTTATCTAATGTTTATTTTATTTATTTATTGTCCGCAATAGCAAACTGGTTAATCCTTAGTGTAAGATAACTAGGCTCTTGTACAATTGCATCTGTTGCACTATACAATTTACAATTTTTAGTGTTTGCAGTTTGTGATATGATGGCCTGAACATATTTTTTGTTGTTCAATATAAAGACAATGGCACTAGCTCAGAATATATTGGCACACATTGGAACTAGGCAAACTGTCAAAAGGCAAAGACATCTTTTTGGCAAAGTGATAGTATAAGTGTGTGCATTATATTACAAGATATTTTATGCTGTGACTTGTTGTCACAAGCATCTCGCAGCCATAATTGCAGGAAAGAACACAGTGGCATATCGAGATAGGGGGCCACCTATCTCTATACAGTATATCAGAGAAAATTTACAAATGATTAACAGAGATAAGGCTACAGTAGGAGGCTTCCATTTATACATGTACATTATTTGTAAGCACAAGGATATCCCTTTTAGGTAGAGAACCGTACAATGGAGGAGAGATTGGCACAAAGTCATATTTGAGAGAGAGAGAGAGAGAGATGATGATGATGATGATGATGATGATGATGATGATGATGATAAATCACAGCCTCTCCACCCATTTCTCTCTCCCCTGAGCTGGAGTGCTCCATCAACAAGGGTTTCCATGACAACCCCAGCCTTCTTCCCCCCCCGACTCCATGTGAATAGAGCCACAGGATTAGCCCTGAAAGGGAACTCAAATGTCAGTGCAGCTCAAGGCACTGCCACGTAGGCATCAGATAGAACACGGGTGGCAGTTTACCTGTGTAGCGTGGTTATTGTTTTGTGTAGTTAGTGGTGTGATGCGAGTCATGTTACACAATTTATTGGATAACCTCCTGGTTTACACAAAGATGAAGAAAAAAAAAGCCTATTCTAGCAATGCTGTAATAGCAGTGATAAGATTCCACTGTAGCACACTCACATGACAGATATGACATTGATAGAGCTTTGTTTGTGCAGGTCTAAATTACAGTGAATGTTTGACAGCAATTGCTTGGTGGAGATTCAGTAATTCAAACTATAAAGACTAGTGACTGTTATGTTAAAGGGATACTAAACATTGCAAGTCTGGAATCACCCTTGTGGCTGAAACTAGTGTTACAAAAAAATTATGGTCTGTAACTACATGCCTCTTTCTCACTTGAGTGCTGAGTGGCAGGCACGCCTACCCACCTCCCCCATTGGCTATCTCTAGTACTGTTACCCTAAGCGCACACTTGTGTTTCCATCATGGTCCTGCTGTACGTTAGCATCTCTGCGCTTGTCATTTGAACGCTGGATGGGCCCAGCCAAGTCAAGTAAGCATGAACGTGTACATGTGTCTGTACACAGCTGCGGTGGAGGCGTGTGTTCTGCATGGTCTAAGACGCAGAGCGGCAGGCTTCCTTCGCAGCAACAAGATAGCGGCACTCTTCATGAAGGTGGGCAAGAGCTTCGCCCCGGCAGAGGAACTGTGCCGAAAGGCCCAGGAGCTGGAGCAGATCCTTGAGACCAAGTGAGACCAAGAGAGGGGCCACTTTTGTTGTGCACGCACACACACCCAAAAGGTTTTTAGTTTGGGCAAGTCAAAGTACACCAATGTTCTGTCTTTACTTAAAGAAAAGCGGACACTTTGATTCCAAGATGAGAAAAGGAAACCGAAACTTTCCGAATAATAATAATAATAATAATAATAGGCTTTTATTTACAAATACCTTGCATTGTTTCATTTCACCTTTTCCTGCTACAGACGGAGCCAAAGCCTACAAAGCCAGGATAGCGTGCGGAGATTGCCTAGAATGCCCAGCCTCACCCCACAGGTTGTTAAGAGCTTGTGGATTCGCACGGCCTTGTTTGAGAAGGTTTTGGACAAGATTGTCCTTTACCTCGTTGAGAACAGCAGGTGAGTGGAAGAGGTGAAATTATACGGTGAGTGAAAACAACATTCATTGTGTCTATCTCTTATGTGTGTCTATGTTTGTGTTCTAGTAAATTCTATGAGAAAGATGCTGTACTAATGGACCCTGTGGATGGACATATTCTAGCTTCTTTGTTAGGTAATACTGGTGTGAGCATGTTTTATTCTAAGGATAAAATACTGGCTTGACACAAAATGTATATTGCATTTCAACATGCAGAAAAGGCATTTAATCTTGCTGACTTCACCTTTAACAAAGATTATCAACAGCAGATTCTTAGTTGTGAGTATATTGGTCTAAACCAGAGTAGGCAATAGCCAAAGGTCTTAATTCAATCGACAAAAAGTGAATTAGCTTACGATTGCAGACTCTACCTTAAGTCATTATTGATAAAGCTCCTGGAACTCTGGTGTTGTTGGAAAGTAGCTGTTGAGCTTTAGGTGGGAAGAAAGATCTTTACAAATGATCTTCATTCTTGCAGTGGGGCCTTGTGCATTAGAGTACACAAAGATGAAGACAGCTGACCATTTCTGGACAGACCCTTCCGCTGATGAGCTGGTACAGAGACATCGCATCCACAGTGGTCACTGTAGACAAGACTCTCCCACTAAAAGGCCTGCTCTCTGTGTAAGTACCATGAACTTCTGTAGCACAGCATTTTTATGACCACATTCATTTTCTTACCACCGACATACCTGTACTATTACTATGCATATAATACATTTGCAAAGGTTCCCTTTGATGTGTTATGTTCTCAAGACCAGACTGCTTTCTCAGTGAAAGTGCCTTGTCCCTCTCAGTTGGGGAGACCAGCGGGACTAGCACTATTAAAGAAGAACAATATTCTCTTTAGTAGGGATAGACCATATCTTAACCCACACTCCTCTCCTCTAGTAATAATCAATGCTGTGCACCTTGAGATATTGCTCATCTTTTAAACTGCTGTTTGAAGCTGAAGAACCAGGAAAAAGTGACCTGCTTTGTCATCTCAGTAAACTACCAAATTGAGCTATGTTGAACCAATCAACTCTGCATTCCATGTTAAGCACTTTAACAAAGGGAATATGGCCAAGGAAGTCCGCTCCGTGTTATTATTGTACTAGTGCCCAGGATTTCACGTCTATATTGTTATTAGGCAAATAACTGTGTATTGTCATTTGTCACCATAGTTCAACACATGAAATTCTCCGATATTTGCTTCTTGGCGAAGAGGCAGGACCAGTGGTTCCAGTATGATTTCAGGGGGTTGCGACTTGATTGTGACATGATAATGATGATTATTATTCTTATTATGTCCTCTAAGCTGGTTGTAGATCCTTGAGTATGTTGTGCTATTGAGATAATTGGTGCATTGTGGGTCAGTTGGAGCGCCATTGATAGACACGTCTGCCGGTCCACAGATCCAGAAGAGGCACTCCAGCAGCAGCATTGATGAGCGACCATCCCCTTCCCCCTCGGCACGCGACTACGTGGAGTCCCTGCACCAGAACAACAGGGCTACCCTGCTGTTTGGCAAGAACAATGTGCTTGTACAGCCGGTAACAGTCGTCCCAGCCGCTCCTCATCTGTCGGTCTGTGATGCTGAGGTGGCCAACACTCGTGGGCCATTTACCAATTATGTGCAATCACATGCAAGTGCTGGGAATTGACAGCAACATAAACGTACACAATTTATACTGTACGGTTGATGTTTATTTTATTTATCTGTCTGACAACATTGCGTCATGCTGTAAGATCACTGGCTGCACTTGGAAAGGTCAATGACAGGAGCACTACAATGCCTGAGTCAGAGAGACTGGAATATTTCACATATTTCACTCTTCATGTGCCGAGCAGAACGACCAGCGTTTCATGCAAGTCATTTTGGGGGTCCATGGATTTCACCATAATATTGCCCATTCTTTTTATCTGGGGGTGTTAATGGGTATTTGAAGTATGCTGCATTGATTCCCAAGAACCTATGATCAATCTGAGGCCACAGCCGTATTCCTGCAGTGAACTGTTTTGGGGTAATTTAACTATTTCAGCTTCTACAGCAAGATGCCATTAGTTACATGCCCACCTAAAAGACCAGAAGCATTCCACTGAAATGCATTACAGTGCTCTATCTTGTTATTATTCCAGTATCTTTGCGTGAGTTGAGAGAGCGTGCGTCTACATATCATTTGTGGTACAATGCAAAAACTAATGGCATGAGTCCACGCTAGTTCTAAACATGTTTTATACTCCAAAACACAATGTCATAATGCACTGCAGTAAATATACAGTATTACATTGGTAGAGATATTTATAAATACATACTATAATTAACAACATCAGCGCCAGTTCTGTTAAATCAAAACAAATGTTCTTGTTAATTTCTAGCGGGATGATATGGAAGCTATCCCAGGGTACCTCTCTCTACACCAGACAGCTGACATCATGACCCTGAAGTGGACACCCAATCAGCTAATGAATGGGTCTGTTGGAGACCTAGAATATGAGCACAGGTATGCAAAACATCCAAATGCATTAAGATTACAGTATATTGGCCATGTCAGCCATAATAATCATATTACCATGTATTTTTATTAGCCTACTTATAGAGTGTAGTTCCGGAAGTACATTTTCCATTAATTTTCTCTATTGACTTTTTGGAAAATCCTCATATAAATTGTTTTAAGCTTGGAACCAAGCCAAACAGCTAGGAGGTTGTGAAACAATGGTATATGCGCCAATAGAAGGCACCAGTACGTATGATATCAACCTTGTTATTCGGGATGTCACGGATAACTACTACATTAGCCACAATCCTAAAGTGTAACAGCGACATCTCTGATTGGTGAAGGTGGCTTTCCTCACGATACCATCCTGATCTCGCAAGCTTTATTTGGCGTTTCTGAGCCAAAACTCGGAGCCAGAACTCACAGAAGTTCGGTGCTCTCTGTTACCATGGAAATGTTTTAATCCCTGCAAAGTCATGTCGGCTAGTGTAGAGTATTGCTAGCGCTGAAAAGTACAATTGTTTATGTTACAAGCAGAAATAATATGAAGACTATTGTATTATACTATTAGAATGGTATAATATACACAATATGTCAACTAATGAAGGAGAACCAAGAACCAACGCTACAATGTGTTTCTCTTACTACCATGTGCTTCTCCCTGCCAACCCACACTTCCGATCTACAGTGCTTTCCTTGGATGTCATGGAGTCTCTTTGATGTTCTAAACATGTTTTGTAATAAGGCCCTGTGCTGGGCTGCTGCTTTGGGCCTACGTGCTATACCAATGAGACCAGCTCAATACACCAGGATGCTTTTCCTGCTGTTTCACAATGTCACAGAGCAAAGTGAAGGAAAAACATCAACACCAGACCTTGTGATGGGTGCATCCCTGGTTGCTAATATGATCGTCATGTAGCAAAAAACATGGGGTAGAGCATATTATATCTGATGCTTCCCTCTGTTGCTTGTATAACGGCTTAGTATTACTGAATAATGCAGTGTGTCTCTTTGTGACTCAGGGGCTCTGTCTATATCCTGGTGTAACCATTGCTGATATGGTGAAGCCTTTTTTCAGCCCGCACCAGATGGCTTATTTACACAGACATTACTATCAAGCATCCCTCTCACACACACACACACACACACACATACACACACACACACACACACACACACACACACAGACATTACTGTCAAGCATCCCTCTCTCACACACACACACACACACACACATTACTGTTAAGTATCCCCCTCACACACACACACACACACACAGACAGACACAGACATTACTGTCAAGCATCCCTCACGCCAAACCATATTATGATGCGTCTGGTTCCTCTCACACACACGCACGCACGCCATCAATCTAGTCTATGGACACAAATTGTCTGGGTGCGTTATTCGCTGTTTAGAAATATCTGTGTCTGACTGGAGTATTCCATTGAATCTTTTCCAGCGTGTACTGGGACTATGCCATGACCATCCGCCTGGAGGAGATTGTCTACTTGCACTGTCATCAGCAGGGTGCGTTGCGTTCCCTCCTTCACGCTTCACGCCTTCAGCCATCACTGATTTCCCCTGTCTGTTTCGTTACGCTGATCACCAATGAGACGTCATTGTGAATGAGTGACTTGCCTTGAGCGTATCCCATGTGTTCCTCCACCAGTGGACAGTGGAGGGACCGTGGTGCTTGTTAGTCAGGACGGGATTCAGAGGCCTCCTCTGCGGTTCCCCAAAGGAGGTCACCTTCTCCAGTTCCTGTCCTGCCTTGAGAATGGCCTCCTTCCCCACGGCCAACTGGATCCTCCTCTCTGGTCTCAGAGGGGAAAGGTCAGTGCACATTGGTCATCTTGGGGTCAAACTGGGAATATAGATTACTCGTCCTTGACATGCTTCCTATTTAAGAAGTTGATCAATAAGATCAATACATCAACATATTTTAATGTGGTAGGAGACAACTGCATCAATGGTTCTCTAGCTGTTCTTCCTCTGATGTGTTTGAGAGACAAAAGAGTAAAAAGCACCTGACGTCTCTGCAGGGCCAACTCCGTAATGACTTGGCCGTGCCACTAGCCTAAGCTTGAACACACGCAGCCTCATAGAATCACACAGGGATGACTTAGCAGGGCTTGGGTGGCTGTTGCTGGCGTCTGTTCTAGGAACGAGTATGAAGTGCACGGTAAACATGTTGCCACCAAGTGAAGCCAACTGATTCATCATCCCTCCTTGTGACATTTAGCTGCAGTGTGAAGTTGATGCTAGATTTAAAGCCACGGGAAAAGGTTGATGTGAAGGGACAAGGCATTGGGGTCAATGTCTTATTTAGCACTCCCGTATGAGGAGGTCAAGACAGTTTGTTTAATAGCCTGACTACCCCCAGTGGTAGCCTAGGATACTACCTATGGATACTACATGTTGATCAGTGCGGCATTAATTCTCCTTCATGTTAGGGCTGCTTGAATATGTAAAAAAATGATTATTATATAATAATAGTCAATATTGAAAGTATTTATTTAACAGGATTACTTGTTGACTTTGGAAAATATGTTGCATTTACGGGATGTATTAAGTAATGAATACGTTGTTTCCTACCAGGGCAAAGTGTTCCCCAGGCTGCGGAACAGGGTTCCTCAGGGTTCTGGATCCACAGACTCGGTCTCAGATAAGGAGGAGGACGAGGCAACAGACTATGTCTTCCGCATCCTCTTTCCCAACAGCCACTCAGAGTTTGGTGAGGGACTGGAGACCCTTTTTAGAGGTGCTTCTTAACATTCTGGTGTCCTCAAAGCTGCCAATGAGCTCTGGCAGCAGCGGGGGGATCACTTGAACTGATCTGTAGCCCATTTTTATGAAAATGTTCCTCATTGTTCGTTACAGTGACTGTAGCCCACCCTCCCCACATGACCTCCTCCTTGTCCCTTCACCTGAGTGGGCACGCCCCATCTAAAGCAGGGACCCTGGTGGTCCCCAAGCGGTCCTGCAGCTGCCCTGAAGAATCTCCCTCACTCACAGGAAACATCTGTAATACTGTCCCAGCTCGGCTTGTGTGTCCATCTGTCAGCTTGCTTTGAATACATCCTCCCGGCCGCTGCGCTGCGCCTCTAGCAAAGCTTCTGGATGTTTCTTCTGTGATTAAAGACCTTCACTCAGTTCGCTCGAACCCCCGGCCTGCCCACACTCTTTTTTGCGTTATGATTGGCCTTTTCACAGACACAGTGGTGTGCCACTGTCTGAAAGCTCTCACCCATAGACAGGAGTGAGATTTTTGATCTCTATTGATTTTGCTCTCTGTATGTTAAGAAATTAACCACATACGGCGGTCACGGTAGATGCTAATACTCATAGTAACAAACTGTGGCAGGATTAAAAATAGTAAGATCAGTGTAGACCGCCTCTGATCCGCCAGCTAACCACAGATATCTTAACTGTCTTCATGTGCTTTTGTCTTTCTTTCAACAGAAACCAATCACTGTGCAAGCAAATCCTGCTGTCACATAGAAATTGATGAGTGTAATTTTGCTTTTGGAAATCTTAAGGGCAAGAAACAAGAGCATAAATAGCTTAATCTGTGAAACGTGATCATGGCAATTATTCTTTCAAAAGTTGTTTTATATGTTTATGTTGTTTATGTTTGTGTATGTCAAAAGTAAATATTTAATATCCTGTGTGTGTGTGTGTGTGTGTGTGTGTGTGTGCGTGCTTGCTAGCTAATCCTCCAGACCTGATAGACCAGGGAGTATCGATGTGGCACCCGACCCTCAGGAAGTCATCTTGCTCCTCCTGCTCACAGGGAAGCCACTCTGAAGGAGGGCCCCCCAATGGGTGCAACCATGAGAGGTGAGCCTGTAGCACCCAGTAGGAAGAATGAATCAGTGTTCTTCTATTCAGAGAAGGATCAGCAATGCTGAGGATCAGCAGATGTGGCTAATGCTATCTGCAATGGCTAACACCAGTGGCACTGCTTGCAATGTTTTCACTCGGGACCACACTGTCAAATAGTCTGCGTACTGAAAAATGATTTGCTTTATTTCAACGCAGGGCTCCCCTGAAGATGCTGTGTGACAATATGAAGTATCAGATCATCTCTCGGGCCTTTTATGGCTGTATGTACTGTAATTAAATGTCACTTACGGCTGTGTACATCGAAATGACTCCTGTGTGATAAATCCTCATTCTTGAAACATTCAACTATGAAATGCATTGATCAACTAGGGCTGGCGTACTGCCGTCACCTGTCCACTGTTCGCACTCACCTGTCTGCCCTGGTCAATCACACCATTGTGGAGCCTGCCGAGCCGCGTGATGCCTACGGAGGCCTCACCAGCGAGGTGTGGCAGACCTTCCTCCAGGACTGCACTGTAAGCATTACTGTTAGACACCAGCACCTGCTGCACTGCCAGCTTCCACTGATAATACGCAATAAAACACACAGCATGTGTGTAAGTTGTAGCCTAGGGGTGTAACGGTACGCTGAAGGCACGGTTCTGCTCACACCGCGGTTTAGATATCACGGTTCTGCTCACACCGTGGTTTAGACAGCACGGTTCTGCTCACACCGCGGTTTAGATATCACGGTTCTGCTCACACCGCGGTTTAGACATCACGGTTCTGCTCACACCGTGGTTTAGACGTCACGGTTCTGCTCACACCGTGGTTTAGACATCACGGTTCTGCTCAAGCAGCGGTTTAGACATCACGGTTCTGCTCACACCGTGGTTTAGATATCACGGTTCTGCTCACACCGTGGTTTAGATATCACGGTTCTGCTCAAGCAGCGGTTTAGACATCACGGTTCTGCTCACACCGTGGTTTAGACATTCGGCACATTTCGGTACAATGCTGTTTTTGCTCACATACCGTATACTGTATAAGCCTATAACCTATAAGACTCACGATTCAGATGTTTTCTTCCTTTTTTCACACACAGTGCCATTAAAATATATTGTATAAGCAGAAATACACTACAAATAATTGAATTAGCTCAGCCAAATTTCCCAATAATTTCATTGATCCAACAGTTGCAATGTTGTATTTATATAACTTGCTCACATGACTTCTTGTCATACAGTATATTAATACATAAATGATTATATGTAACTGTCCTAAAACATGCCTAATATTATTATTAGGCAATAATATTATTATTTACAGTAAACTGCACAATCAATGCAGTTGTTGTAGTAATAATAATAATAATAATCTTTATATATAGTATAGCACTTTTCATACAGAATTGCAGTTCAAAGTGCTTTACAGAGAGGAAATACATGTACAGTTGTGCTTCCCATAAACAAAAAAATTCAGAGAAACGACATTAATAAAAATTGTTAAAGGAATCTGATATTAAAAAATGAATTATAATAAAAGAACAATTAAAACAGGTGCATAAAGGAATACAATAAAGATACATAACATGATACGTGAATCATGATAACATGAAATGACATACATTAATACAAATGGTTAAAGGAATCAGATGAAAGAAATATAAGAGAAATTAAAACCTTATCTTTTTGTTGCCATGTCAGAACGTGAGCACCATGCTAATCTGGTGGAGGAAGTGCATATTCCAGTAGCAGATTAGTTATCAGTACATGTCTTTTATTGTAACATTGGTAGCCACGCCGACAAGTGGAATGCCCTCTCCCATACATTCTTGCAGGTGCTATTTGCGAGGGACCGAAGCCCAACCCTGACACACACACAAACACACCATTATTATTTGACTGAGCACCTGTGTGGAGGAGGGTATATACTGGAGTTTAATTTGTTTTGTTGTCAGTTATTGCCTTGCCACGCTTCATCTGTTTGAGTGTATTGTGTGTTTGTTTGAGTATAGTCTCTGCTGTGTAAAGCAGGTTCATTCAATGACTCAGGAATATGTGTTCTTGTGCAGTTTGTTGGTCTACTCTGCACCTGTACTCTTACCCCCTCCACACTTTACAGCAATGCAACGTTTATTATGAGCAGTTTAAAGGCTCCATGTGGAACTCGCGCTTGTGAGTGTTGGCTCCGCATTATGCTCAGCTATCTCTGCATGCCATCTTTTCATACTGCATGCATGCACCGAACCATAACCGTAACGTTCATACCGAAACGGTTCAATGTGACTACATGTACCGTTACACCCCTAATTTGGCCACACGCACACTCTTATTGTATTTTCTGCAACGTCATCCATACTCATCTGCCAAGCATCATGATGCAAGCATATTTATTATGCATAAAAGATGGCTTATGCAATCATGATGCAAGCATATTTATGCATGAAAGATGACAAATGTCTTGTACGGCTGCATACAGGATGTCTTTGGCTCCATTCATAATATTAACCTGGAATGTCTTGAACTTGAAAATGGGTTTTTCACAACTCATTTGTGTTTTTTATTTTATTTGTTTCCTCTACATCTGAAGGCCTCACAATACTTTTACTGATTAAATGGTTACTGGTAACTTCAGAAACGCTTCAGCGCATCACACTGGTTTTCATGCAGTCCATTTTAGTCTGAATCCAAAGAATACAAACAATGTAAATAGAATTATTCAACATCACGCTGAGATTAAAGCCTTAGGTGTACTGAATGTTTAATTAATGCTTTTAAAATATCTTTTTTTTTTTTTTTAATTAGTCAGAGCCTGTTGTGAAAGACCCACTACTGACATCTGATGGTGAATCAAACAACATGCAGCCCACAATAAAACATTTGCATTTAAAATTACTTGCGCTTGTCTAGTGCAGTTCGCTTTAAGGCCCACGTCTCCTCTCTGCAGACCTACAAGGAAGAGGAGCTGCTGCGACTGGTGTACTATGGCGGCGTTGACCCCTCTCTGCGCAAGGAGGTGTGGCCCTTTCTCCTGGGCCACTACCAGTTTGGAATGTCCGACGTCAAGAGGAAGGAGGTTTGTGTTGTGGTGCTGTCCACCATTTTTGGCCTCACTCGCAGAGCAGCTTACTGACGAGCTCTCGCCCTACCCAGGTGGATGAACGCGTCAGGGAGTGCTATGAGCAAACCATGAGTGAGTGGCTGGCCTGTGAGGCCATTGTCCGTCAGCGGGAGAAGGAACAGCATGCAGTGGCGTTAGCCAAGTGCTCCTCTGCTGCTAGCATGGACTGCAGCAGCCAGAAGATTGTGCACCATGACTCCACCGTCAGCAATGAGGTAACACTGCGTCACAGAGCACGTCTGCTGTGTCTAATCAAAGGGCATAGTCACTCTGGTTTCATTTATTATGGCCTGAAGGACAACCTCATTGGTAGCTGTGGTATTGAGACACTTGCTATGCTGGTGTTTCTCACAGGGCTTATCCAGTCCACTGAGCAACTGCAAGAAATTAAAACATGATGGATCTCATTTTCATAGGAAATGCCGTATAGACAGACATGGCTTTATACTGTCTAGTTTTCATTCCATATAATGGCACTATAAATCTTCTTTCACATTATAAAGCCACATGATTATACTGCGAGGTTTGTGAAGTAACCCAAAGCTATTACTAAGGTGGAAAATATTCTTTAATATGTGTATATATTAATGTGTGCTGTCTGTCATCCATACTGCAGTCTTCCCAGAGCTGCAGCTCAGACAGGCAGAGTCTGGCTCGTCTGCAGAGTGACTCCAGCAGTAGTACTCAGGTAGCACAGCTTCAACAGCACACATCTTACACCGTACGCTGCGCAATGATGCTGCGTGCCCTTTTGAGCAAACTTTCGTTTGACGCCCTGTTTCTATTTGCCTTTTGCACTTTTATATTGTGTCAAATTTATATTCTAATTATTCTAATTTAGATTCCTTGTATGTGTAAAAAGTACTTAAACCCCTTTCTGATTCCTGTCGCTCGCATTGAAACCATAGAACTAGGCTATATTTAACGGTTGAAACAGACTAAGGACTGCTCATTCGGTTATCTTAATAACGTGGCAGCTGGCTGGAGGAAGATCGTTTTCTGTCAGCATTCTCAGCAGAACTTACAAGCTAGTTAGCTTATTTTACAAAGTGGAGATGGTATGATACCTGTGCAGTACCCTATACGTGCACAATGATGACATGACAGGCTATTGTTGTGAATATGGAGAAGGCAGTTACTATCTCTAATGTGCTACAGCTAATCGGTAGGCTATGTGGTTTGTTTACTTGTAACGGATTCAGTGAGGACAAACAGCATCAGATGCAGCGCGATAGTCGAACACTCACTTGCCGTCGCATCCAGTTAAGACACGGTGTATCCCTGTACAAAATAGATCACGGTCTTTAAAACTAGCACACACACACTGTACAGAGATGTACAGTCCAGTCCCGGTTTGTTACTAGTATTATAGAATGGGCCCATACTCTCCACCCTTGCACCTTCTCCTGCTAGTTCTTCACATCCTCCCATCCCTGCCCCTGGACTAGCCTTTGGCTTGTTCTTTCAGGTGTTTGAGTCCGTAGAGGAGGCGGACCCAATCGAGGTAGAGCCCAAGACTGAAGAGGCTAAACAGGCGCCTAAAATGCACAACGGAGGGCTTCAGAACGGGACCAGCTCGCCCGACTCCGGACACCCGTCTTCGCGCAACTTCTCCGTCACCTCGGGCCTGTCGGACGGCTCGCTCAGCACGGAGGACAGTGCTGCACCTGACGCCGCCTCCAGATACTCCACCGTCCCTCCCCAGAGCCCCGGCAGACCTGCCCGGGATGCAGGCGCAGCAAGCGGGCCGGGGACAAAAGGTGACGGCGCCGTGATGAGGGACAAAGAGAAGGACATCACGCCAGACAAGGTGGCGGAGGCTGCAGTGCCAGGTGAGTCGACGGTCCGAGCGGCAGAAGAAGTGCAGGCCATCGTGTCTGAAGCCAAGATTCTACCACCCACAACAAGTGCCACCGCTGGTACAGCAGCAGCGGAACTCGCGGACGTTGAACAGAGAGAAAGGGAGAGGATTGAAGACGGAGGGAGAGCTCCGCCGGCAGATGCAGAACAATCACAGTCGGCATCGGGGAGAACGGAGAAAGACGACGCCGTGGCACCAACAGAACCTGGGGACGCCCAAGAGCAGATCGCAGGTGAGAAGACTACGCAATGTAGACGTGACGTTGTAAGCAAGGCAGAGGAAGCTGCAGGAACATTGACATCACCAAAAGACGATGTATTAATGGAGGAGGATCAGACCATCAACGTAGAAAGCAAAATGATACGTGATTCTGAACAGCAGAACCTAATTTTCCCAGCAGACACTAAGAATGCACGAGCAACTGAGGCCAAGGCGGCTCAGGTCACCACTGAATCCGACGAGTCTCCCTCGGCTATAGAGATGGAGGAGATCCCTGGAGCCAAAGTTTCCATGTTGCCTTGGAACAGGAAGGGGCCATGCCAAGCATCCTCTTCCTCTGGGGAGTCCGCCATGCATCCGGAGCTCAGATTGGAGGAGGGGCAGGGAAAGGCCAGCCCAGAGAGAACTGAGTCTATCCTGTTTGAGGAGCCTGAGATGGAGAGCCTGTACCCTCATCTTGAATCACCCACTGTCTCTGGAGAACCCAAGCATGGAGAGCAATCCCAAGTCACCCTAGGGAGGACTTACTCTGTAAGCACACCTTTTGTTCACATTAGCTCATCGTCTATTGTGATGCATTGAGAGCCTAAATCACTTCCGCATTATGGGACCTAAGCTCGAAAAAAATATGTATGGTAGGCAATGGTGAGAATAACATTATTTCTAGATCCCGCTTGCTTTGTGACACAAAGTACACATATGATGTTTCACTATTTAAAAGAAAATAATTCTTTGAGTCAAGAAAGGCTCAGTTTGTCGGGCATTTGTTAAAGTATAAAACTGTGAAAATATGTAATTAGTAAGACTTCAAACCCCGTGTCGCATAAGTGTCATGAAGTGTCCGAAGAAAGCATTGTTTTGGTGTTATGCGGGACGACAGCTGTAGTTCACTGAGCGGTTACACACAAAACTAAAGATTACTTTATAGCTTCACAACAAACTGCAGCGTTCTTCATTTGAACAATTATCCTTTACATAGACACACATCATATGTGTACTTCGTGTCACAATTCAAACGGGGATCTAAAAACAATGTTCTCGCCGTTGACTACCATACATATTTTTTACTAACTAAGGTCCCATAATGCAGAAGGGACTTCGGTTCTCTATTGCATTTACTTCTTGATGTGTTGCAGCGAGAGCTTTTGGACATGTACACACTGAATCTGCACCGCATCGACAAAGACGTGCAGCGCTGTGACAGGAACTACTGGTACTTCACCCCTGGCAACCTGGAGAAGCTACGCAACATTATGTGCAGGTGCACCATTGCTATCCAGTAACTTGGCTTTGATCCCAGTAGGCAGATAGATGATGATATAAATACTGGTCATGCCTGGGGTCCATGCTGGATTCCAGCCGTACATCTGATGGTGTTTTTCGTGCTAAAGACGTAGTCTCGATAGCTAATAAAATAAGTGTTGTATTTATTTATTATATTTTATAAATAAATAAATAAAAATAAAAAACACTGTTTTTCAGTTATATCTGGCGCCACCTAGAGATTGGCTATGTGCAGGGCATGTGTGATCTTCTGGCTCCACTCCTAGTCGTTCTGGATGATGGTGAGTCAACACTGTCATTGTTGTGTGCTCACTGTGACTAGCCACTGGTGCATGATCAGCAGGCTTACATTTAATGAGTAAATACATTCTGTATTTGTATTGTTTCAGAGGCACTGGCCTTCAGCTGTTTCACTGAACTGATGAAGAGAATGAATCAGAACTTTCCCCATGGAGGAGCTATGGACACTCACTTTGCAAACATGCGGTCTCTTATCCAGGTAACACGACACATCTCAAACTTAATTTCTTCAAGCCCCAAATATTGTGCATGTACTTCCTTTGACCACGCTCTTTGTGCTCCAATAATCTCTTCTCCACAGATCCTGGATTCTGAGCTCTTTGAGCTAATGCACCAGAATGGAGACTACACCCACTTCTATTTCTGTTATCGCTGGTTCCTCTTAGACTTCAAGCGAGGTACACTAATGGCTCAGGGATTTGTGGTGCAGGAAACGGCAATTACAGCAGGGCAATGGGAGATTATGTTATTGTTTGTCAGCCTAGTTAACAGCTTGTTGGAAAGTCATGCAGCAATTTGTCTGTAAATTAGGATTTGGGATGAATTGGTATTTGGTAGACACATTTTTGGTCTCAAAGAAGACTAAACTGTTGGCTGTCTGAACTGTCTTAAAACAGTCTCAACCTTACATTCTGCCTTCCACAAGCACAGTAGGCTATTTTCCATGTTGGTTCCATGTGCTTTGTTCTTCAGAGCTAGTGTATGATGATGTTTTTGCTGTCTGGGAGACCATCTGGGCAGCCAAGTATGCCTCGTCAAGTCACTTTGTACTCTTCATTGCCCTGGCCCTGGTGGAACTCTACAGGGACATCATTCTGGAGAACAACATGGACTTCACTGACATCATCAAATTCTTCAATGGTAACATACTACTACTATACAGCTCATTGATGGATGAGAATGACGCTAGCAAGGGATGTTAACCGTTGTGCTGTCCTGACATTTTTATCAATTTGCTTTTTTGATTTGGTGATCATTTTTGGCTGTGTGGCATGAACCTTAAGTTTTTTGTAATTAAAAAAAAAAATCTGTCATTTATACTATATTTATGCATTTTGCACCCTTTCGACTAGCCTGGTGTAACCAGACCATATTCACTTTGTGAATAGGTGTGTAGAACATTTGAGGGCACAAGGGTTAAACTCAAGTTAACGTACATGTTCATATACTGTAGGACATTTACTGTTTGGTGGTTTCTATTGGCCTGCATGTGAGTGAGTACCTTTGCTTGGTTTGTTTTTACAATCATTCATTGTATCATATAATTTATATGATGACTGTTGATGTTGATGGCTGGATTTTAGGTTGTAGAAGGATTCTACAGTCAGAGAATCTGAGCAAATTACTTTTGTTTTTCAGAAATGGCAGAACATCACAACATAAAGCAGATTCTTACACTGGCCAGAGACCTAGTGTGTAAGGTGCAAATGCTTATAGAGAACAAGTGATCTTGAGGCTTGTCGTGTCTTCTCCATGTCACCCAAGTTAAGTGTGAATAGTTGTAGCGGCACAAGAGCAACTCCTTGAGACCAACGTAACACGCACACACACCTTTTACAATCATAGTTTGCTGCTAAACCCTTAATCATATTATTCACAATAATGTATGTGTTGTCAACTGTTATGAGAATAGTAGGTGTCATAACTGTCAGTAATATGAATATATTATTTGAAACATAATCCTTTAAATTATTGTTGTCAGAATATCTGTCTATACATTTGGGTTTAATAGTTAGAGGTAAATCTAGTGTTAGGTGTGCTTAAAACCAGTCACTTACATTATAATTTCTGAATTGAAAAACAGATTATCAACATATTACATTTTAATCAACATTCAGTCAACATTTCAAGTATTTTATATTTGAATCCAGTTTACATTCTATATCTAATTGAGCAGGTCACAATGTTTTTAAATAAATTAAAGGCCACATGCTAAATTACTGTTTTTATCAGAGCCATGTAAAGAGAGTCGTGCCATCTCCGTTCACTCCAGTGGACCGTTTTTCCACAGCAACAGAGCCTCAAAATAGTTCCCGGAAGTTAGCCTAAATGCTCAAAGTACCCTATAGAGTCATTATTGTGCATTTATTGACTACTAATTACCAAAAAATAAAGTTGAATCATCTAGTAAGGATGCCCCCTGGGCGCCTCCCTTGGGAGGTGTTCCAGGCACGTCCGGCTGGGAGGAGGCCTCGGGGAAGACCCAGGACCGGGTGGAGAGATTATATATCCACACTGGCCTGGGAACGTCTCAGGATCCCCCAGTCAGAGCTTGCTGATGTGGCTCGGGAAAGGGAGGTTTGGGGTCCCTTGCTGGAGCTGCTGCCCCGCGACCCGACTCCGGATAAGTGGGAGAAAATGGATGGATGGATATATATACATATATATTTAAATTGCACTTCCGGAAACTATTCTGCCACAGGTTTAGCCTCTCGATGAACCATGTGACCGTTGACAATTTTGAACTGTTGGAGTAACTCTGTTATTTCCATGGCTCCGGTTTTTATAAGCATATGAAAATTATATTCAATTAGACTTAACAATATTACCTCTCTTTATGGCATGGAATAATTAGAATAGTTTATATATCAGTTCCACATCAGTGATTTAATATTAGTGTTTTTTGATTATGTCCCATAAACTGCCTTGTCTACTGAATATACCAGTATGTCTGAATGTGTTGTGTGTGTGCCTTGTATTGTAACAAGAAAAAAATGTTTATTATTCTAAACTAAACACTTACTATATTTATAACACAGAGAACCATAACCTAGATTGTACGTGATCTAAGAAATCTAAGCAGAGGAAGCAACAAGCTTGACAATTTGATAGTGTTCTTGTTTATTTTTTCATCTGAAGCATTGTATATTTGTAAATTGTGCTGTTTACTCATTATCATTGCCTTGATTTTCAGATTTGTCTATCACTGTTCTTAGAAATAAATAATTGTATTGACTTCCAAAGTGAATGGTATTCCAGAAGAGGCAGTAATAATGATAGATACATATTTGGTAATGTACATACAAATATTGATTAATTATTTAGATAAAAATAGTAAATTAATAGTAAATGAATACCTCATCTTACAGTATATGTTGCCATATTTCTGGTATGTATTATTGTATACTTTTAAAATGTAATAATATCCTAAAATAACAATTATGTAGCAATTACTACTGTCTCCCATTCTTTATTGTACAATGTTAAATACAAAAATAAGCATCTTAATTTCACAGTAAAAAGAACATATTTTCAATGTTGACTAAAATAAGATTGGAGACCATATGATTTTTAGAGCATCTTAGTGAGATTGTTTGATGAAATGTGCTTTAAGATATTTAAATTATCCTTCCTATCCTATCCTTCCTCTGTGTGATGTAGTCACACTACACTATTGAAAGCTTTTTTTAGGAATGTGATGGGATTAATTACATTTAGTAATGCTTCTTTGTGACTGAAAACTGCTCAAAAAGAAAAGATTATTTATTTTTCTGTAAAATGGAATTACTTGCCAACATGTATTATTTATTTATGTATTTACTCATTCAAATGCTGTTTTGTTTGTAAAGCCTTTATTTTGTGTTCAGTTATGTGTATTGTTAAACAAACAGGTTCTATACAGAATTAAATTATATATTAAATGGTATATGTTTTTATAATAAAAATAAAAAGGGAATTATTATTTTTCCAAAACTGCTTGTGGTGTATACTTTAACTAATTTAAACATCCAATTAAGGTTTGGACTTTACCAATTCATTTTGAGTTTAATGTGTTTCAATGGCTTAGGCAAGGTATCCAACCAACTTCACCCTGGTACTCTTATGTAAAGGTACCCCAAAACAGTTATAGCTGCAGAATACCGTTTAATCTTTTTCGGAAGTGCCTCTGTCGCACCCTCTGTATTCCAGCCTTATTCACATCAAAGAAAGAAAGAAAAAAAAGATCGAACATAGTTTGAACTCTTTAACCTTAGATTAAAAAATATTGATGTTCTACCGATTGAGATATGATGCTTTGCCGTATTGATTTGGGATGTAACATCATAAAGAGGAATGCAGCAAAACTTACATTTTATTTTATTTGTTTTCTCTTATACATCAAGACCACTTTATCTTTCAAAAACCTTATTTCATACATTTAAGTACATCAACATTAATACATAATCCCTTGTTTTGGTCCTGCACTACAGCTAATCTCTCCTATAACAATAGTCAGGTAAATTACTTAAGGTTGGTACTCTTTTTGACTCCTGCACGAATACCAGACAATTCTCCACTATATCTAGTTTCCTCCCGACGAGCCTCCCGAACCTGGCCTTTTCTACAGATTTTAGCTCGCCTATACTTCTCTCTGTGCTTGACTCTGGGATTACGGTCAATCTTCTTCCGCTTTGGTGTGAGCCCTTTGTTCTTGGCCATCTCATAGGTGATTCCTCGCTTAGCATCTGGATCGGTCTCGTCTTTATAACAAGAATCCTGCAATTCTGCAGACCCTGGATCTTTCTGCTTGTTCTTCCTCTTTAGCTTCAATCTCTCATCCACTCCTTTATAGAATAGTAAAGCATCTTCCTCATCAAGATCAGAATCAGTTTCTTCTGCAACTTCAGGCAAAGTCTCTCCAGAAGCCATGCCCTTCTTTTTGGAGACTGCTGCCTGTTTGCTTTCCACTTTTCTCCAGGTGGCTTCATGATCCCCATCCCCATCTAGCAGCCTGCGAAGTTGTGGTGCAAGCCGAGCATCAACTACGGTCAGTTCATTAATGAGATTTCTGTATGTGAGAAGTCGTTCTATCACAGGATGGTTGTGAGCAGGAATACGTTTGGCTTTCAGGACCAGGTAGAAGCTGATATTTGTGCAGTAGTTCAGATAAAGATGATGCTTTGTCTTTAGGTAGACAGCTACCTTCCCTGGAGAAATCACACCATCTTTTACCATTTCATTGAGTGGCTGTAGCTCATCCTTTAGTTCTGTCAGCTTTGCCTTAAAGTCCTGTATAAGTTCCAGCAGCTCTGGGGATTCCTTCTTAAGAAGTTTCACCTTTTCCTTCTGAGACATGTGCTTCAGGTCTTTTACAATTCTTTCCTCCTTTTCTTCTCTCTTCTCTTCCTCTCGAGTGAATTCCTGGAAAAGGTTCAGATCGTAGTCCTCCTCACTGAGAGTGGCAACCAATCGTTTCTGAATAGTTTTAGCTTCTTCCTCCTCCTCCCTATCCTCATCTTCAATCTCCTCTTGCGTTTTCCCCTTGGCAACCACATAATCAGAGTCATAGAACGCCTTCTTCCTGTTTCCCCATGCCATTTCATTAGGGAGCTCATCTTTCTTTTCACCCTCTATATCACTCTCCATGTCAGTCCCATCCCTTGCCCCCTCTTCTTCTGGCTCCTCTTGCTCATCTTCTGATGAAGATATATCTAGGGCCATCACTTCCTCCTCATCATCCAAGTCGTCATGGTCACTTTCCATCTGAACACCACGGAGCAGCAGTTTTGTGATCTTTTCATTGTGAAACTGATCAATCTTGTCCTTTGTGTCCTCGGAGGAATTCTTATCAGGAACTGGCATGTCCTTGTAGGATTCAGAGTCAGTCTCGTCATACTGCTCAACCTTTTTCGGTCTCTTAAAACGCTTCACTCTTAGAGCCCGAACCATTATGGAATAATGTCTTCTTGGAAATTAAATCGAAAATCTTATCGTTTGTAAGATGTTAGTACAATTTTACTGTAAAGTTTAAACAAATCTGTACGTTGACCGATTATAGAGCCATTTTATATATTGACATACAAACACAAATCAGGCACGACATCCACGTGGATATACCATATTTTCAGGTGGTCCCTCGGCAAAACTGCTTACTGCTTTTTATTAAATGTGTCGCATTTTTACTACGTAATATGCTACGGAAAGTCGTTTGGTACACTACCGTTCATAGAATCAGTCGACATACGTATGTGCTAGCATGATATGCATTAGCCTGAAGTATGCACGCGGCTGCAATCGCATTACATTTAATACGTTTAAACATTCAATCTTCAAAGACGAAATATACATAACAACACGGAGCACCAATCTCAAAAGAAAAACATACATATATTCGAATGCACGTCTATTCAGTACCCACAATCCCAAGGTAAGGTGTGTATTTTGGTTGACACACTCACTTGTGTCCTCGATCAAATTACATTAAATACATTAATACAAATTAAGACTACACTAACGTGGCAGAACCTATTTTGTAGGTACCAGAGGTCGCAACATGGGAACCAGTACCGGTAGGGGCATACCAACTCTCTACGGTAGGCTATTAACGTGATTGTATGCCAAATTACGCCATACTTTGGGGAAATAGTTAGTCTACAGGTACACACTAATACTTCAATAAAACGTAACTTTATGCTTTTGACCAAAGCCTCTAGTTCCTGCCACCCTGGTTGACAAACTTGAGAGATTAGCCTTGGTTGATTTCCGTACTAAAGAGGGACTGGCCTGTCTGGAGAACGCCATACGATTTGCAGATCAACTTCATGTTGTTGAGACAAGTGGGGTTGAACCAATGGATTCTGTTCTGGAGGCCAGGTAGGTAGCCTACCATACTTAGTTGTCTAATTTGATTGCCTTAAAAACACATTTCCTGGATAGGATAGAATGAAAACCATATAGTATACTGCATATTCATAATTAAAGGCTTTGTCTGTTTGCAGGACTCTCTGTCTGAGGGATGATTCTGTGACAGAAGGGCAGTGTGTAGAAGAACTGCTTAAACTCCCCAGCACTTCAGTTGAGGAATACTTTGTAGCACCCCCAGGTACATTGGAGTTCCACTAATAAATACATGTCTAAAACTATACACTTTTCCAAAAATATATTCTCTTTTTAAATCTGGACATACGTTTAGTTATTTAACACGTGATTTATGTTCACAGGAAACATACCACTTCCAAAGAGGGAGGAGAGAGTTGGCATTTTGAAATACTCAGAGCTGTGACCTTTAAATTTTTTTCATATTTCACTGTTAATTTGGGAAATGAATGTTTCCAACCGTGGACCTGATTGAAGACTATCATTGGTAAACAATGATTAAAGACTATGATGATTGAAGACTATCATTGGTAAACATTGTTTAAATTTTTTTTGCCTTTGATTTTGAAGTAATCATACTTTCCTGACACTATCAGAAATGGTTGTGAATTTGATGTAGTATGCAAAAATGTTTTTATCATAAGGCCTGCATGTTGAGTTTCTGTATCTCAGAAATGAAATAAGTAGACATTTCTGAAACTTTATGAAACATATATAACATATTTTTGCTTGAGTTTTTTTAAATACATCATTCACTGGTAATTGAATTTCTGGAATGTCAGATATGGAAAATCAGGGGATTTTTATTATTTTTTTGGCAATCATGGAATATATGGGAATATTTGCATCATGTTTACATTTGTATTTATTATGTTTTTTTATATATTTTATTGTCAGAAAGGGAAAAATCATGGATTTTGAAAATGCTGAGTCAGCATTTTCAAAAACGTTCAGCTTTCTGCTTCCTTGGTCCACCACATTACCAAACAAAATCTACAAATGTGTCTAGAAATCAACAGGTTATTTACAGGGTTCACACTTAAAGTCAAAATCCTGACTTTTCCCTTTCTGACAAAAATGGTCTAATTCATGAGTCTAAATTATTTAATCACAAAATGCTTCAATGAGTGGACAAATCTTAACTTTTTACAGCTATATTATTCCTGGATGAGAAACTCAACAACAAAAAAAGTTGGTATATGTAAGAAAATGGTAACCATTCAGGATGAGCAAAAGTTTAACCAAGAGTAGAATATTTGGCAAAATATCAGTTCAGTCACTCCCGTTTATGAGAATAGAAACTGAAAGTACACATCAGCTGACGATGGGAAACCGAATCTTATGGGGTGTGTAACAGCTGTCTAAACAATATAGACTTGACTATAAATACTTGACTATATTGCAGTCAGTGCAACAGAAGCATAGCCAATGTACCAGTAATACCTGCATCGACCTCCACATGTTAGACATTGGAACAAAAAAGGTAAGTTTTATTTTTTAGTATTTTGTAATAAGTTTATAAGACATGATTTTAAAAGTGATAAAACATTGTATTTACATATGGCTGCTGACAATATATTTGTGTTATTTATTCATGTAATTTTTGTAATATATTTTTAACTAACTAGCAGCAATTTTAAACAGTTTTCTGATTAACAATAAAATTATAACATTCACACTGATCTCTTTAAAATAACCAAATGTTGCAAAACCTAGGCCTACTTTATGGAGAGGGGCATAACTCTCCAAATGTAAAAAAAAAACATTGTTGTAAGCCCTGTATTGAAATGTACATTTTATAATTTCAGGCAAGACATCATGGAAATAATCATTACAATGTTGAATGGTGAGACCCATTCACTGGTTGTGTCACCAGACATCACAGTAGGGTCACTGAAGATTCTCATCCACCAGCGGTTCAGAGTTCCCCCAGTGAAGCAAAGGCTGATATATGAAAATGGGCAAAAGATAACTCTTGATAATGAGTCAAGGCCTTTGAGCTTCTATGGGTTGTGTTCTGGAGCCAGAGTGTTTGTGTTGGTTGCTGAACCAGCTCCA
>JAODLL010001049.1:0-12526 GCA_026546735.1 Forbesichthys agassizii | reverse complement strand
TAACATTACTAACAATACAACATGGGTGTATGATAACAATACTAACATTACTAACAATACAACATGGGTGTATGATAACAATACTAACATTACTAACAATACAACATGGGTGTATGATAGCAATACTAACATTTTTGTTAGAAGAAGACACGAATCTTCTAAACAGATTTTTACGATTTCATTTTAAGTATTTTGTGGCCCATGTAAGATTGTCTGATCACCACATGCAGTTGTAAAACATCCACTCCTTACTTTAATTGATTTGGTGACAGTTATTGATCTATTTGGGTTATTAGGTTTGGTTAGGTAATTCATCTAATAAATATTACCATATTTTGCTAATAATGTTGCAAATTGAAAGTACATAGGCAACATTGCAGAAGCAGATAGGACATTTACTTAATTAAACATAAATGTCAGTCATTCAGGGGTTGTTACCGGCATTCTTTATCTTTATGTTATGTGTACGGTATTAGTCCTAAACTTAACGTCTTAAAGTCTTCAAGCAGGGGTCTCAAACTTTGGCCCTGCATGTTTTACATGTCTTCATGCTCCAACGCACCTGATTCACATGAATAGGTCATTATTAGGCTTCTGCAAAGATTGATAACGACCCATTAAGTTGAATCAGGTGTGTTCTGGGCTCCTGAGGGATGGCATGATGGCATTTAAGGAAGAGGTGTTTTTGTTTTGATCGAATTCACATATCAACAATCTTTCTCAATAATATGTATACCTTAAACAAGGTCCCAACATAGTTTCTTTACTGTACCTACGACTAAAGATTAATTTGAAAGACCGAAAACATTTCCTAAGACATAATGTGTACATTATTTCTCTCCAACCTATTGAGTGAATGGTGGGTTAATATGAAAATGATGCAGTACTTCATGCCGGTATATTTATGATGTGGCACCCATTCACTACGAAGCATTTGTATGAAATGAGGTGATGAGGAGCTTTGATGGGACAGCTGCATATTAACATCTACAATTCAATTTGATTTCAGACACTTAGGTCCCCACATCATAAATAACATACAGCCTTGCTTTGGTAAAACACACGTTGCTTGTCAGATGTAAAGGCATAACACACCACCATTTTGCCAATATCGACCCCTTTGGCAGCCAGGAATCAGGGTCTGCCTATATCCTCCTTGTAGTTACCTCCTTTATATGCGAAATGCTAAATGTTTTTTTTACGCCACAGTCTATGTGACAACTCTTTCTGCTTACACTTGGTATCCATGGTGATGCTAGCAGGTCTAATGGCCGGTTCGAGTGAGCTAGTGTTACGAAACATGAATGAAAATGACATTGCTCCAGTACAATTTTCGCCAATAAAATGAACCGCAGCTTTATTTTAGGTGCAGCCAGGTCAAGTTTACGTGCGTGCGTGTAGCCCTTCACCTGACACTGCTATTGCACGTGCAACGCAATGTCACAAGCTCTACTCTGCGCTTCACAAACGACAGTGGTGCAGTTAGTAGAGCGGGGCGACAGGTTGATCCAAAAGTCGCTGGTTCAATCCCAGGCCAGGCCAGGCACCTCTTCACCAAGAGTGGAGGTGTCCTTGAGCAAGACATCTAACCCTAACTGCTCCCGGTGGTTGGCGGCGTCTTGCATGGCAGCAATCGCCATGTGTGTGTGAATATGTGTGTGTGAGGCAATACTGTACAGCGCTTTGAGTGCCGGGAAGGTGGGCAAAGCGCTAACTGCAGTACATTTCACCATTTTATGTGAAAAGGTACGCAACTCTGCATCCAGTATGTAAAGGGCGTCAGTCTTCATTTGCCAGCTCTGAAACCAGCCGTGATGAAAATCACCCGGCCACGCTGCCTCATTCCTGCGACTACAGCCTTCTATTTTTCACAACACTTAAAGGGAGTAGTATACAAGTGGTGATGTACCGTCAGAGGGGACAGTTGGCTCCGGCTGACAGCAGATCATGAAGACACATGGACGGTATTTTCCTCCCTCTCCTGGTTCTGTCCACATTAGCATCTCCTCAGCATTCACGTCGCTCTGCGGCTGATCAAATTGGCCTCCTTGGTGCTGGTGTTTTTTTCCGCCTCCCTTGCAATTTGCGAACACATCCCACCCCCAACCCCCCCCCCCCACACACACACACACACACACACACACCACCCTGGAGAAAGGAGTTCATCGCTGCACAGAATAAGGTCTTGTCACAGTTAATAGTGGGCCGGGAAAAGAGCCAAGTTTTAGCCCTTCTATAGATCTCTGGCATTTAAGGGGGATAGAGAGAGTGGGGGGGGGGGGGGGGGGGGGGGGGGGGGGGGGGTAGAGAAAGGGAGAGGGAAGAAAGAGGGAGAGGGAAGAAAGAGAGAGAGAGAGCTGACAGAGAGAGAGAGATTATCATAGTGCATGGTTTAGCCCCGCTGATCGTAGGCTGTCTCTCAAGTATGCCACATCTGATTGAACCAGTCCACAAGATGAAAGCAAACAGGGGCACAGAGGAGAGCAGATGAATCACCAAGGAGACATCCATCTCTGGGATTATCTCCCTAAATAGGCGACCACTGCTATCCCCGGTCTACGGTGCTATTCACCAGAACCCTCCGAGACCACGGTGGGCCCTGCTGTTATCTCAGAGACTTGATTTGTCTGCCATGCTGAGGGACTGTTCTCTGGGCGGGGCCGTCTGCAAGCCTCCAGATGGGGCTGATTGATTGCATTATGTTTTGTCTTTCTGTCATTATGACTTTGCTCTGGGATTAGATTTACCTTCTGCAGGGGCTTCATGCGCTTGCTACCATCATGCGTGTGTGTTGCGATACAGACATTGACGTCTGTAACCGCAGCGTTTGAGGGAGAGCTCTACAGACACTCTACAACTAGAATACATGTATGTTCCTTTGGTATGCTGCACAGCAGCCATGGAAGCACAGTATAAAGCGTGACTATATATATATATATATATATATATATATATATATATATATATTCTACCATCTAGAACTCTATGTTCTAGGGAACAGCCCGCATGCATGTCTTAAAGACTAATGTGGCATGTGTGTGGTTTGCTGAGCGCATGACCTGTAATGGAGGTCACCTACAGTATCTGCCATAAATGTGAACATTAGACAAATATACAGTACATCTCACTTCATTGGCTAATGAGCCAATGAAAATGATGCAGCAATTAAGACGTGCTTGATTTATGAAATCCCAAAAAGGTTTTAATATTTTAATTACGCTTGGCATATAACTCTTGATTAGCGACAAAATGATCACAGCCCGCTTATGTAACTAACTAGTTCCTGTGTGAGGCGATGTCGATATGGGGTCATTCTCCTCAGCATCGCCCCCTGCTGCGTGCAGGCTGACCACGTTCCACGCACATTACGATTCAGAAAGTGGAGCCTGCCGGGCATATTTTCCAGCGAGGCACCATATTAATGATCTGTGTCCGTATAATTAGCTTACAGGCTGGAATTCCTTGCAGCAGCTGACGCATTGGGGGTCAGCTCAGAGCCTGGCTGATGTCAGGCGCGTCACACTGCTCCTGTAACGATGACAGCCGCCTGCTGCTTTTATCGTTCTGCGCTGATGCTCACAACTTAAAGGTGGAGTCAGAGATGCTGCAGAAAGATTGGCGATATTTGAAGTGGATCAAAACAAAAACACCTCTCCCTTCCATGCCATAGTAGGGTGCTCCCTCAGAAGCTCCATACGCCCCCACACATGTTAGGCACACCTTGCCAAGGCTGGGATAGTGCTGTGTTTCTACTCTGTTTCAGCCAGGGCTGTGTAGAAACACCAGATTATATTTGTTCAGCGTACACACAGAACAAACAGCTTGTGGAATGTGAGGAGATATTCACTGAATACTGAATTTTACTCAAAGTGCACAGGCATTAGCTTGGATTACAATCGCTGACTCCAACTTTAAACGTGAGCGGGTGGTACAACACTTTCTTTGTGATTCTTTATGGTTTGGAGTATTACATACAGTTTTCATCATAATAAAGAGTAAAACTGTTCTAACAAGTGTCTGTTGCATGGTACATGGTTAAAAGACTGTGTGATTCTCCATAGGCCACACCCTGTAGGCCTCAACCTGAATTTATACAGATAATACCCTCTCCTGCCTGTAGAGGGGGAAGCACTCAAATTTGATAAATGCACACACATTCAAAACAAAAAATAATAAATAATAATAAACGTGGCTATCGTTTCATCTAGCTCTATCACCATTTCTAAACTAACACTTGACTTCACCGTCATCGCAACTATAGCGACTGGTTGCTGATTGGCGGCTGAGCAAACACTACAGGGTTTCCAGACTACAATTTCACTAAACACTAGGCTGAGAGCAATAGAGAGCCAAAGTCACTATTATCCACATTATGGGACCTAAAGGCCTATTTATGCTTCTGCGTCAAACTTACGTCTTGCCTGCGGTGTCAGCTACGGCGTAGGTTCAACATGTTATGCTTCGGCGTCGAACTTACGTCTTGCCTGCGGTGTCAGCTACGGCGTAGGTTCAACATGTTATGCTTCTGCGTCGAACTTACGTCTTGCCTGCGGTGTCAGCTACGGCGTAGGTTCAACATGTTATGCTTCGGCGTCGAACTGACGTCTTGCCTGCGGTGTCAGCTACGGCGTAGGTTCAACATGTTATGCTTCGGCGTCGGCCGCATGGACGTTCGCGTTGAGAGTGCATGCGATTGACGGAAAGCGGCAAAATGCGACAGTACCATGTCTTAAATGCGCCTGAATTAGAACACAAATTGAGTGTAAACGTTTTAAAATAACCATATAAAAATATTTATTTCCAGCAAATCTCTTAGTTACACCAATATATATCATAGAAAATAATCTGCCGACACAAAATAGTATTTATAAAAGACCACTTTTTGCTGCCAGATAGAGGATATGCCATTGATAAATTCCTGTCTTGTCAAGTTCTTGGTTAATAAAGATATTAAAAAAGTCTCATTCCAGTGAATCTAATAATAATACCATGATTTCCAAAGGGAGACAGTCTGTGCACGTAGAATATGGCATTGTTAATAACATTCCGAATTCCAAAGCACTACCTTCTCTGACATATGGGATTGCATCCACAAGACGTTGAATCGATGGACGGACGCGTAGTTACATTTTTGGAGAGGTGCTCATCAGCCTACGCTGTACCCTACGCCGTAGGGTTACGCCCTATCTGTAACTGACGCTGTAGCCTTGACGCAGAAGCGTAAATGGGCATTATGAGATTATAATTATTTTTAGATCCTGTTTGAATTGTGAAACGAAGTACACATATGATGTTTGTCTATTTAAAAGATAATTGTTCATGTCAAGAACGTTGCAATTTGTTGCATACTATAAAGTAATCTTTAGTTTTGCTCAGTGAACTACAGCTTTAGTTTCGCACGACACGTCACCAAAACAATGCATTCTTCGTCTTGAGGATTGTGGCACGAAAACTTCATGACACTTCACACAAATGACGGGACACAACCTAACACAAATGGCTGGGCACAACCTAACACAAATGACTGGGCACAACCTAACACAAATGACTGGGCACAACCTAACACAAATGACTGGACACAACCTAACACAAATGAAGCAGCTTAGAAACAAGGTCAAAAACGTTCTGCTCCCAGTTAGCAACACCCTGTGAGCGCCATTGGCCTTCTCCTGTTATAGACCTTTCCTGTGGGCCACGCCCACTTCTCCAGGACCACCACCTGCACACACTCTCACAAAGAAAGAATTAGTATTACACAAAAATAAAATAACAAAATAATGCTCCTTTATTAATTGCTGTAACTTAATTTCAAATTGCATTTCAAAATAAAAATATGAAAACTTGAAAATTATTTATTTTGACCGTGTGGGCATGTTGCTATGATGTCAAATCGGAACTTGGTGTTAAGAAACCTCGAGGTTCCAATATGGCGAATGAATGTTAAGTATTATGTTTTCATGTCAGAAGTTTTCATGTTTCACTGACTTCTGAGTTCTGAGACGTGCTCGAACGCAGCATTACACCTTCAGATTGGGAAGACGGCTGGTCAGGTGGAATGTGGCAAGCGGCAGCCGTGTGGCTCAACACCGGGGGGGTACGCTCCAAACGAGACCATCACAGGCAGCATGTAGGCCCCTCCGGAGCTGCGGTGGCTTATCTGCATCCCCTGCCACCCCTGAGACACTCCCCCACTAATCGGACAAGGGGCAACACAATTGACGCTATGGATTTAGCCATTAGCTGGACGCCATTAGCTGGACGCATCAAACAGTGAAGTGACACACAGACATTGCCTCCTCACCAATTAGCTAACTGCTACGGGGAGACTACGATAAGCCAGGCCCAAATGCACACACACGCAAGCATATGCACACGCACACGCACGCGCGCGCGTATGCACACACACAAACCTACCCACCTTCATGCACACACATAGACACACACACGCACACACTGTCATACCGTTTCTTGTTAGTGTGTGTGTGTGGTGCCGTGTGGGTTCTAAGAGGCAGGGTATCCAGGTAACTGAACGTTGTTGGCCTAGAAAGCGTACACGCTCTCAGTAAGGCGCCACGCTGCAGTTTTGCAGTGGTTTTGTTCACGTTTCTTTCATGAACGCTATCGCAGAATACAAGCTGTGTTTCACAAAGGTTAAAAAAAAATACCAGGTGTATTATCTGCCCTCCATGAAATACAATATATAGGCTGCTGAATGGAAAAAAAAAAGAAAATGGAAGTTAAAATATTTCCTTTCTGAATGGTATGTTTCAACAGAGTGAGTGGGGGGTTTTTTGTAAAGCAATTGTGCAAATTAACCTAGCTGGAAATAAGGAGATACATTAGTGTAGCTGTGTATTTGTTTTGTTTATTCCTTCTTTCCTTTGGGAAATATGCTTATTTAATTTCAGTTTCAGCCCAGGCAGAGTGGTAACAAAATATAATTGTATAGAACATTCTCAATTTTGTTGCTCACCTAGATTTCAAGGTTGTCCGTTGCAGCTAATATATCTGTTATCATGCATAGTGCTGTGCTGTTTAGACACTTTAGACATTTCATATACTGTCACATTACGGTATGAACAAACAAATTCAGTGCTTGAAAAACAAACCTGCATTGTGTGCCTCCTTCAGTGCAAACCCGCAGATCTGAAGACATTCCTGTTGCAGCAGTGTACCATGCAGGCTTGTCAGCCATGTCAACACTTTTACAATGCTGGCTTGTTTTTTATCATGCCAGCCCTGCTAGCTTCGAGATGATATATATATATATATACACACACAATATGTTGCCTTTTGACAGCTTTTGGAGTAAGTCAAAACAGTCTTTTGTTACACAAAGTAATACATTATTTTCCTTACATGTTTATTTAAAAATAAAAAATGTAAATGTCGAACACACGGTCAAAAAACGATTACATCCTAATCCAGGTTGATGAGGTGATGACCCAAACGCAAGAAACGTAATCAAAGTCGAACAAGGTTTATTAACAAGTGGGAGGTGCTCCAGTTACGTCCGGCTGGGAGGAGGCCTTAGGGAAGACCCAGGACTAGGTGGAGAGATTATATCTCCACACTGGCCTGGGAACGCCTCGGGATCCCCCAGTCAGAGCTTGATGATGTTGCTCAGGAAAGGGAAGTTTGGGGTCCCTTGCTGGAGCTGCTATCACCTCTGGGGATAGCGGCGGTCGCGGGTCTCTGGCACTGTTATTCTGGGGGTCGTGAGCTGAAAAGTTTGACAACCCATTCTCTGTGACACCTAGTGGCAGAAAGTCATATACTGTCAAGTCACCATTTTAATTTAAACAACATGACGTACACCTGTAGAGTTGTAAAACAGCAAGGGCAATGGTTTTAAACATAGATGGCATATAGAGCCATTTGTTGACTAAATTAAATGTGTAGTAAGTGATGCTGGAGAATGATAGTTGATATTTGTGTGTATTAGCTAGTGATCGCTGACTTCGCCTTTAACATGGGAGTTGAGTCTCGCCACAGATCTGTTCTGCCATTTAGTAATCAGCTCACAGAGCACGTGTAGGGGTGCAGTTACGCTCTGACAGTGCTCTTGACTGTAGCCCCATATCTGACTGAGATTAAAGAGGTTACATTCCACATTTGGTGGTATAACGCCCCCCACCCCCAGTTTACAGTTCCAGGTTTTTCTCTGTAGGTGGAGGGGCATATAAATGCTGTAACGCCGCTTTCTACCACAACACACTGCAGGAACACATTGATATTCCTGTAGGAAAAGCTTTTGGAAGACCAAACATCCATGCTGTTGCTAAAAATGTAAAATATGTTTCACCATAATGTTTTTATATGCGAATCATTATTTTAGTAGTCTGTCTCCTTTATTATATCTCTGACTGTATTCAAACCAATTGATGGGTAGGTGGTGGTTGTGAACTTTGTAAAAACAGATATGCCCCTGATTAGATTTGAAACCCACAATATTGTTGGTTGTCTTCTATAAAATATTCCTATTAGGGCTTGTATGTGAATGTAATTAGGAAAGGAATAATTAAATTATATAATAAATGAAATCTTAATATATAAAGTACATTTTGGAGAAGTAAGCACAAAGTCTAGCCATGAAAATTGGCTGCACAAACGTAATAAGGAATATTTCACTGAACATAAGCAATGGTATATGGAAGATGAAATAAATTGGCCAGATTCTGAAGTGACGAAAGTCCTGTTTGCTTTACAAATGAAATCCATATAAGGTGTTGTAGGGTGTGTAATGGATGGTGGATATGTCTTGCCTATTAGCTTCAGAGCTCCAGTTCCAGGTCATGCACTATTAGAGTATTGGACCAGGCCATGCTGGTTTTGGTCCCACAGCCTCTTGTATGGTTGCTTCTATATGCAGCGAACACATTTAGCATTGGATTTGCTCCACAAAAGAGCCGTTCTTCTTAGTTTTGCTGTAGCTTCACCAATAAAACATTATACAAAGATGAGGGCGTGTTTGACTGCAAAAAATACATTAAAATTGACTACACAATGTTCAACAGGTCAGATAATAATATAATAATAATAATAATATACATAATACACAATACTAATATGTAATGTGATGTGGTATTGGTAAAACGTTTCAGGCCATGAATGCAGAAGATTAGTATTGTAGCCTAGCCTGAATCATAGTTCTGTGCTGGTCAGGAAAGGTATCATGTAATTGACACGTCACTCATTGGCGGGAGCTTGGACCTCACAGCCGCCATTGGCATGTAGTTAGGTGTCTTCCTAGACTTCATGCCAATGTCACGTGACGGAGCAGCTCTCATAAGTGTTCAGCACCAGCTGTTAAGTGTGTGAGTCATCTCCAATCAACTGCAGCCGTTCAGGGCACTTTACCGTGATGGGAACGTGTGTGCACCTTCTCTGGTGCACTCTCTTAATTCAGGAAGACTTTTACACCTCCTATTATTTTCTGCTTCTTCACGAGGTGATTTATAACAAAGGCCCTTTGCCCGCAGAAGAGCCTTGTTTATTGAGTTTATTTTTATCTCAAGCTGGTGGCAAACAGTGGTTTTCTGTGTTTAGTTAAATGTTTCTGTTCATTGGTTTAATTATATTAATTCGTTTTAATCACAGATTGATGACAAACACTATTGGGATGCAATAATAATAAAATAATGAGTGGTGTGTTCAATAGTCTTTGTGCCTTGTTTCTCACATCTGTTCCACATGTCATTCACCAGCGTTGACACATGATGTCCTTAAACACTCAGGTGAAGGTGCTCTCATAACACTGTTACCCAGCTGTACGAGGAGGGCCAAGCCAGAGGCTTCTACATCTCCTGACAGCAAGGACTTATGGGTAGCATGACGCATGCGTTTTGCTGAACTGCAGTGCTGGTGCATGTGCGTGCGCGTGTGTGTGCGTGCGCGTGCGTGCACCATCCTCCAGGTGTAACCTACTTTCTCACTTCAGGAAGGTTTGTTTACAGATGCACGGCCCCCAGCTAATGACTTGGTCTAATCCACTGTAGATGCCGTGCAGACAGAGTATCTGAATTGTACAATATAATATACAGCAAGGCAAGCAAGCTCTCTACCAAGAGAGACACTCAGACCAAGGTGATTATTGTAATGATGGTGAGTTTCCAGTCCTGTACTGGACTGGTTGGTTCTGACGTGACTTGGCCCGCTATGTGTGGATGTGGCATTGGGCTGGTGCCACGCAAGGGGCTCCTGCAGGCCATGTTTTTGTGTTCCAGTGTGAAAATGACACGCGGCACTTCTTGTTGCCATCGACTGAACTAGTGGAAGTCGATCAATCCCCCCTGGGCGTCTCGGGCAGGGCAGCAGTGGCTTTCTACTGAGTCACGCTTTGTTCTTCATAAAGCGCATGCTTTCTATTTGTTTAAATGCGGGATTATTCTTCATCTAAGCCTTTGTCGGTTACAGCCAGTGCCTGGTACATGCACCAACTGCCTGTAAAATTCCTCAATAGAACTTTATGACAACAGAGGGACATTATTGAACACCATTTTACTACTACAAACTCTTACTGTTACACAGTCTATATTGTTTTGCTTGTGAACCTGTGCTCACATATTGTGTATGAATGTAGTATACCGTACCTTATAGGAGAAGTCCATAACACCACTCCAGCTATGTATCTGCTTAAAAACGTACTGTGTTTTTCAGTCATTTTTTATAGATTTGCCTGCATGCAGTTACTTATGTCCCTGGTATCTGATACAGATATGGCTCTGTCCCATTCATTTAGATAGCATCGTTGGGTCGTCCAACCTTGGTGCAGCCAGGAGAGAAAGACGAATCAAACCACCAAACCACACATCAACAGTACGGTAAAGTTAACCTGTCGGTCTAAACCACGCTGAGGTTCCCTATTGGGAGGCCGACCAATCCAACGCTTAACGTGAAGCACTTGGTACTTGTAGACCATATGCATGCTCCACCACCTGGTCTCTTGTTCAGAAGAAGGGGACGCAGGGGTTAAATCGCCTCCTCTGCCCCCTGCTGGTTGGCGCTGGGCATAGCAGCAGTAAGGAAGACCCCTCGCTTAACCGTCGCTGGCAGCTGCCTTGGCCGATGCTGTTTTGTCTGTCAAATTGAATTATGGGAAATCAAGAGGATGCCTTGGCACAGAGGTCAAAGTGATTTCTCAAGCAATAAATCTCATATAACCGACCTGGGACTTGGTTTAAAAGCCCCTCCATCAGTTATTAAGAATGCAAGAGTTCCTTTTAGTCTCTCACTACATGGGCTATAGTAACAATCGCCCCTGTGCGCTCCCTGGGGCCACCTACTGGCCCATTAATGAAGTGTAAAGAGTTTACAGAGAGGTGATAAAGGAAGACGTGAGCCCTGTTAGGTGTTTTTTGTCAGCAACGCGTCATGTCGGATGCTTTGGGGTTGGCTTTGCTAGCCTGGCTCCACCCGCTCTATCGCTCTCTGCTCAGTAAGGGCTGAGGTTATATAGGCTGAAGAGCCTTAGTTGCTTTAGAGCTCGCACAGCCACTCTGGATGGTGGACCAATCAGAGACCAGTGTGGGGTGGAGACTAACTGCAATGACGTTGAAGTCAATCGTTTGTTTGGAAATGGTGGGAAAGCTAGATGAAGAGATACAAACAATTGTATCAACACGCCGACTGGTAAAAGACTGCTCCTGGAGTTTCAAAAGCAGCCCATCCAGATGAATAATAATAAAATAAAAAATAAAAATAATAATAATAATAATAATAATAATAATAATAATAATAATCAACTTCTATTGCACCTTTCAACTTTCATAGAAAAATTGTAGCTCAGATTGCTTTACAATGAAGATATAACAAGCAAAATGGAGTAAGGTATAACATTATGTAAAATAAAGTAAAATAACAATATGAAATATGAGCGTTCTTGTCTGGAGGCAGATGTTCATCTCTCAGGGTGGATGCCTCTGACTGTTTGGAGACCTCAGGGGTCTGGAGGTGCTTTCAAAGCATGACTGACTCTCTGGTATCGAAGGCTTGTATGTGTGATCTGGCTCACAAATAAGATTTAACATTTCACAGTTAGCAGAAGCTTGTATCCAAAGTTACATACAATACATCGCTACATTAGTACATAGCTGAAATGTCATTGCTAAACCAGTTATGGTAAACAGACGACATTCTGGCTGTGAGTATAATGATATTATATAATGTGCCATCAGGGCTATAATTTATATAGTTATACATTTCACAACATACATACCTATTAACACATACTTCAACCCTTACAATAATTGCTAACAAACTACAATAACACTATGAATGTGTGAGAATAAGTTAAGCACTTTGAGTGGTTTGAAGGTTACAAATGCAGTCTATTTACCATTTCGAAATACCAGCTCTTAAAGAGGCCTCTAAGAGCTGATCAGAGAGCAGGAAAGAAAACAGGTGTGTGTGTGTGCGTGCGAGTCATAGTGTGTGTGTGTGTGCGTGTATGTGTGTGTGACGCTGTGTGTGTGTTACTACGCTATATTCTTGGCAGTGGGCTGCAAATATATATATATATATTATA
>JAODLL010001048.1:0-13493 GCA_026546735.1 Forbesichthys agassizii | reverse complement strand
GTGTGTGTGTGTGTGTGTGTGTGTGTGTGTGTGTGCGTGTGTGTGTGTGTGCGCGTGTGTGTGTTGATGAAGGAGTGCTATTCATGTGAGTCTGGTTGTTATAAAGCAGAAAAACAGTACAGAAAACATTGGCAACCTAAAGAAAGAGTCAGCAGTGAAATTCCTAGCTATGCCTGAGTGTCTTACTACCAAACCGTGTCAGCTAGAGACAAATATAAACATGCAAACAGCAGGGCGTTGACATTCTGTTTACAGCCAGCTGTTCTCAAAGAAAAAAGTAAGGATGAAAGATTTTTTTTTTTCCAGTACATTATTTCTTTATATATGAACGTTTACACCTGCATGCATGAAGATTGCACATTCATTATACCATAGTGTATAGTGTCCATCCATCCATCAATCTTCATCCGCTTATCCAGAGTCGGGTCGCGGGGACAGCAGCTCCAGCAGGGAAGTAGTGTAGAGTGTAGAGTATACTGTATATAAAAGAATGTATAAGAAGAAAAGCTGTGTACTCCAACAGACTTCAATGGTCCATAATTCTAGTCAAGTAAAGTTTTAATATAATGACCCTTAATCACATCACAGTCTCAAGGGACTTTACAGGCCCTAATTTCAAGTGGAAAAAACAGCACACACTTTACCGGTAATAGGCCTATAGAGTGTCATCTGAAACCCAGTATGTTGTATTTAAGACACATCACCCAGGAATGTTACCCATTGGTGTACCAGAGAAAATGGAAACAGAGGATTCAAAGGATGGAACTTCCGCATAACATTTTGGAAAGAGCATGCATGCATGTCAATGGCAGGTCCACAGATTTCACCATAATATTGCCCATTATTTCTCTCTAGGGGCGTTAATGGGTATTTTAACATATTTAGTATATTATTAACATTATTTAGTATATAACTTTTAAGGTATATTCAGTTTTTGCAAACTAAATGTAACCTAATACACTTTTTGTCAAATTCAACAAATATCTCCTTGCATTTTGCTATCTTAACATTTTCTGTATGTGTTAAAAAAAGAATCAGATACTTGGTGGCGAACACCGCTCATATTGACAAAGTCGTAGCACTATGCTTTGCTTCACAATGCATTTCGACGTGTGAGTCGGTGTCACGGCGGAATACTATTTTGATTTGAGCTTGAAGATAGCAAGAATGACTGACCCTGCCTTTAATTCCCACAATCTAATGTACCTACGATCAATCTGAGGCCACAACGATTTTTCTGCAGCAAAAATTGTCTCAGGCCATGCATGGTAGATCTATCTGTCTGGGAGATGCCTATATGTCAGCCTCCACAGCAAAATGCTATTGGTGACACGCCCACTTAAGAGATCAGAAGTGTTACATTTTGGCTTCCATTGAAATGCATTACAATGCTCCATCTTGTTGTTATTCCAATATATTTACAATATATTGGCTGGAGTGCCAATCAATCTGCATAAACAGTAGGCTCATACAGGAAAGTGTTCAGTAATTGAATGGATGACGCACAAGGACACCCAGAGAGCAAAATGCATCCAGCTCCACGAATACTTTGGTATCGTGACTACTACATACATATAGATTCATACATCTCTATTAATGTGGATGATTTTAAAAATTGTTTATTTATGTATTTACAGTATTTGTTGTTTGTATGTCCGTGTAAATGCATCTTACAGTACGTTGGGAAACCTCAAATTCCATTGTATGGTTCTCTGTACAATGACAATAAAGGATTATCTATCTGTCTTTGCCTGGCTAACCTTGCAAAGGCCAGAGTAACAATGTAATTCCTATCTTATACCAGAATTCAGTGTTGGGAGATAATTTTATATCCGCCAACTATAATGATATTAATACTGAGCTCAGCTGACCATGGGAATACAGACACTCACTCACATTTACCCCCAAGTGAAGTAACCTGAAAGTATACAGTATACCGGTAAATACAGAACAGCTTCCTACAGCCATTGCCCTGGAGAAATAGAGGGAGTCACAGCCAGTGTTTTGGATTACACCCATAAGTGGTGGCCTGCCCTGGATATGTGCAAAGTAAGGAGCTCAAGTTTATTTTTCCAACAGAAGGTAAGATATATCACCACTGCAGGGGGAAATATAGGGTTGTTATACCCTCAGTTTTCACAGAGTGGCTGAAAAATGAATCAGAGGGCAGAAATTACACTCGATGGACAGTAAATGGATCAAGTCAAGACCGGCGTGATACAGTAGATGTACTGTATGGCAGAAACTCCCAAAACAGCATTCCGTGCATTGGAAACACATTGATGTTCCCAAGAAACACCAGAAGCACTACCTGGAGCGGCCTGGCGGATATTCAGTCACTCTGAGTGCATTGAGGTAGAAACAATGACACCAACAGGAATGGATTCAGTTCACTGAGGCCAAAAGCATTAAACACAAAATGACTCTTGCCTGCCACCCAGTTACATATGGAGCAGCTGAGTGCTCAGTCCAAATACTAAAACAAAAGCACTTGGTGGTACGTGAACAAAAATCACACTGATATCTGAAATAAAAGAGAACTTTCTCCTTTGTTAGAGTATTATTGTACGACGTATTAGTATGCACCATTCATTCACAGACACTAGCAGTCAGCTGTTTTGGAAGGGGAGCTTTTGACCAAAGTCTTACATTCATTACAGGTGTATAGACTGAACTGCAATATAGAAGAGCAAAACAAACCTATATGGCTACAGGTCTCTGTCTCGGTTGCATCTAAACTCTGTGACATTGAGGCAGCGAGACAGTATTGTTCTCACGTCAGTAGACTTTCTAAAATATTACAGGGGGCATTTTCTGTATCATAAAATCTCCAATCTTTCTCGTCTATTTTCATACTATTCATGTCTCTCATGGACATGTTATGGAAATGTTCATACAGTATGGACACAAATCGATCAGGTGGGAAGAAATTATTCTGCACATGAGAGAGAGAGGGAGAGAGAGATTATATCTGACAGGGAAATAGTGAGTATCTCATATTTCAACTTGGACACGATGAGCATGCCAGGATGTCAATTTCTAGTCAAATTTAGATTTAAATTTAGAACCATAATCTATATTCAGTCAGGACTGCAAAAAAGTTTTTACATTTGGAGGTATGGCTCTGTTCTGGGAGCTCCCTGTCCTTTTCATGCACATACATGGAAAGCCACAGGCAGGGAGAGCAGCCCCCCCCCCCGCCCACCCACCTTCCTCCTAGGATCAGAACAGAGCAAACCACAAAGACAACAGACAATGAGCAACACAGTCGCACAACAGAACATCTTATCTTATCTTGCTTATTCCAGTCAAGATGCAAAGTTAAAGTTTTATAATAGCAAAGCAGTAAGCGCAGTAACATTGCGGGTAATTAGATAGTAGCTAATACCCTTCAAATCTTTTCAACATTTCCATGAAACTAAAGTATAAATCAAGGTCAAAACTGCAGTTTGTATCTCACTAAGTGTTGTGGGCATGTCAGAGAGTTATTTTAATGTTTTTAATCTACAGTATAACTTAATAACTAATAATAATTTAATAATATTCAACACCAGTATAAACATAGATGACTGAAAAGGACAAAACCATTTAAATACCAGTTTTCTCCTCCGGTGTTAGTCTTCCCATGCCCCTTATAGTATACAAGGAGACATGCCAAACTGCTCCCGGTGGTTGGTTGCACCTCTCATGGCAGCAATCACCATCGTTGTATGAATGTGTGTGTGAATGGGTGAATGTGAGGCAGAATACTGTAAAGGGCTTTAGATAAAAGCGCTATATAAATGCAGTCCATTTACCATAGTATCTATTGTGAAGTTTGTCCAGAGAAATGTATGCAGTACATACATTTGAATTCATATCATGCATTGCTTGCATGAAACCATCCGCTGATTTATTGAAGACTTGTCTGTGGCTCAAATAAATGCTTTCTGCTCCTACCTCCTGCTCAATTAAATTGAATGACTCACTAACAATGACATGTTCTCTTTTTCTGTCGGGGAAATAGCATATACGGGTACAAAACATGCACATGTTAACCGACAACAGTCTGGGGAATACACTAAGAAATGGACTGAACCTTCTGAATGTTCAATTAACTTTTTCACTGAATGACCAGTTTCCTCAAATGTTCCCAGCGTTCGTTCTTGAACTACTTTCAAAGATGTTTGCTGCGTGTAATGGGTTTAATGGACATATTTTCATGGTGTTTTTGTGTCTTCGTCGCTATTTAGTACCATTACCTTATGTTCATCTTTAATGTATGCAATCTCATTCTGATATAAAATGCATAAAATGCTGAAATTGAATATGTTGACACAGCCATTATGGACATATCCTGGAATTGGAACAGCAGCGCTGTGCACAGACAGACGTGATTCTAGAGTCACGCTGGATCTACCATCATCTTGTACATCTGTACTGTAACACAACAATGTACAGCGATAAAACACAAACAATGACTTTGTTGTAGTTAGCCATGTGAGCGTTGTTCAACCCACAGCCCAAATCGTGTTCATTGAACTTGTACCAAACGTTCCACTACCCTGAACGCAGAGTAGGGCTATTGTACACATGTAGATGAGGTCAACACAGGGCAGGGAGTGACAGGGAAACAGGCCTGAAACACAAGGTCAACACAGGGCAGGGAGTGACATGGAAACAGGCCTGAAACACAAGGTCAACACAGGCAGTGACGAGACAGGGGTCACGGGTCAGAGAGAATGTTACCGACTGTTTAACAAGTCAAGCTTATAGTGGTTGCTGTAATTAGTCCATCATTGAGGGTGAACAGTTTGTGTATATCAGAATGGGGTGGCCCCGTTCTCCATAATATAGTGTTTACAGCCTTGTATTACCCAGAACATGACTTGTGACAATGCAAAAAGTAGTGTGTATTTGGAATCATATTTTCAACATATTCGTAGGCTTGTACTAGCACTCAATGTGTGATTATAAAGAGTAAAATTGAAAGCGCTGTCTTATTTTTAAAGGTTGTATGCCAGGCATTGAGATTGCAATCAGGCCTCTGCACATGATCAGGACTGCATAGTCAGCAGATCTGCTAAAGTTCAGAAACTGATGAATATTTCTCTGAGAAGATGCAGTATTCGAAGTACGATTTATGTGATCAGCTCAACTTTTATGGGGTCATTCAGCTGTTAATGTGATAATCTATATGCATAAACATTTAAAGGTTTTAATTACATTAAATGTGTTAAAAGGCATATAACAGGCTTATCAATTCTGGAGCTGAATTTCCCATAATATTTGGCTGATCTTAAGACTTCAGACAGACAGAAAGTTAAGAGAGATTGATAGTATACAGTTTGAGCCCTACTTAATGCAGTAATCATTGTTTTGCATTCAGATAAATATAATCTAATGATGGAATTTATGTCAAAATTAATTGAACCATATAAGTAGTATATAGTCTCAGCCTTGTCTGTCCATTAGCACTATAAGTCCAGTAATAATTACCTCAAATTGCTAAAATAAACTCAATTATTTGTATATTACTCCTAAAGGTGTCCTATCTGACATATAGTGTAAAAAGTATAATAAAGAGAAAATCTGGAAATCCTAAAAAGTAAAAAATGTCCGCCACACTCAAAGGAGGTGCTACAGGTGAAAAGGCAAACACAATTTCTGTCCTTCAATCAGGATAAAAATGCACCAGTAGAATATACTGTACACAAACATATTAGACGTTTGTTATTGGGACTTTTCCTCCAATAATGTATAGAAATGTGTTAGCATGGGTCAAAATGTCAAAACATTACTCAAAGTAGATGTATAAATACATTTTATACATACAAATGTATAAATACATGTTAGCTTTGTGTTTGTTTTTTTACATAACCAGAGCCATGGAAAGAGAGAGCCAATGGAAGTTCAGAACATTTTCAACGGTCACATGGTTCATGGAGAGGCAAAACCTATGGCAAAACAGTTCCAGGATGTTATTGGTGGGCAATTTGAGTCTATTTAGGGATATATAGCTTAATTATTTTGATAATTTGTAGTCAATAAATGCACAGAATTACATTTACAATATAATTTATAGCGTGCTTTAGTATTTGTGGTTAACTTCCAGGAACTATTTTGAGGCTCCACGATCCGCCATTGCTGTGGGAAAAAAAACGGTCCACTGGAGTGAATGGAGTTGACACGACTCTCTCTTTACATGGCTCTTGACATAATGTATGTTTTTAGAACAATCTTAAAATTGTTTTTCAAATATTAATAATTGTACTTTAAGCTTAGGTGATTTGTTGCCCACCTCACAAGCACAGGCACACAACCCGCCTCGGCCCCACACACTTCCATCCCATCGAGAGCCGCAGCTGCTCTACCCATGACTCACTTTCTCAGGTGTTTCCATGGCGACCCCACTGGCTCTCTGAAAGCATGAACGCAAACAGTTAACAATACGCACGTAGTCATTATCCTTCTCTTGGACCGCACTGCTTATTCCCATCATCCTCTAACAGATCCTCTTTATTACCAAACCTCCTCTCAGTCCCTGTTCGGCCTCGTCCCACCCTATAGGCTACCTCTATAGGCTACCTCTTGGGCAGAAGTGTGTCAGCACCTCCCTGGTCATGTAATCCACCACCAACACTCTTATTTCACGCCTTTCCATCTGAGCCCTCTTGTTTCTTATATGCTGCCCTGCTCCACTTAGTCTGGTGTAACCAGACAATATTCACTAACTTTTATATAATAATAATAATAATAAGAAGAAGAAAAATAACAAAAAGAAGAAGAAGAAGAATAGTAGATTTTATCTGTGCCTTTCTAAACACCAAAGGTCACTTTACAAGACAATTCAAAATAACAGTAGCAATAATAGTAAAGAACCCTCAATAATAGCTGATGAGATAGTAAACAGGATATTTATTAAGCAGATGAGCAATGTTCATAATAGATAATACTTACATAATAGATATACCAGTGTGAAAACATATGTTTTCATTCAGGAAAGAGAAAGCGAGTTTATGTTGAGAATGTCTGGTGGGTGTGAATTCTAAAGACAAGGGGCGAGCGGCTAAGGCTCTAAAGCCCAGCTCAGTCAAACGGGCAGAAGGTAGAGTGAGCTATATGGACGACGAAGACCCTTGTGTGCGGGGCGGGCCCATTGCATGAAGGAGGTCAGTGAGGTACTGAAGAGCATTATTGAGTTTAGTAGAAAAACATTGAAATCAGTGCAGTATTTTACTGGAATCCAATGGAGCTACTTGTGATTTGGGTCTGGTCGCGCTTCATTGTGTATTGTTTAAGTGTTAACAGTCGCCTCTTAGACGTAGACCTCTGGTTCATTTTGAAACTATTGGACAGCATTTAACCAATCGGAGTTGCTACAACGTTTTTTTAGTGCCTCATCTAGCTCTACAAATATTTAGAACCATGCTTGCATCATCTCACTACCTAACCCTGATTGGTCCGCCAGCAGGCTGGCTGTGAAAGGCAGGGTCAGTCATTCTTGAAAATGCATTTTGAAGCAAAGCGTATACTACGGCTTTGTTGATGTGAGCGGTGTTTTCCTCTTTGTTACTACCTGTATTTATGGAGCCAGGGCTGTGTAGAAGTACCGGATTATTATTTCATGTGCAGAGGATGGTAAAATAATGAAATGCAAAGAGATATTTGGTGAATTTGACAAAAAGCGTATTAGCTTACAATTAGCCTGCAAGAGCTGACTATACCTTTAATGCAAACAGGGTTTCTAATCTCAGCTAATACAATTCAGTTGAGATCAGTAGTCGGACGGAGCCAGGCTAACTCCATTGCCCCTCCGGTACTGCAGGCAAGTTGTCCCCTTTCCCAAAGTGGAAGGAAGCCATCGCATCCTCCATTTTAACCATGGTTGTAATCCATCTACCCTTCTGGGGGTAGAACCCAACAACAACCATTGTGTTTTTTCACCTGTGCTTTAACATGTGCATCAGCAAAACTTTGGGGCTTTTCCTGCAAAATCTCCCTTAATATCTAATTTGCTTAGTTAGCACTGCTAAGGGAGAAAACAAGTCAGTTTTACGTTAAGAAAAAGTGTGAAGAGAGCAGCTACGTGTGATAGACACAGCCTCCCACAAGTGATCTGTCTACTCTACAGCATCACGCGAGGATTCATCTGTGGTGGAGCGTGTGAACCACAAACACAGTCTGTCAGTCAATCTGTGTTAATGTGATGAAAACAACAGAAAGGGGACCTCTTCTCAGGACCAAGTAGGTTTTATGACTCCTGGTTCTTCTGAGTCTATGCAGTTAGTGACCTCAGCAGAAGAGGAAACAAACCCAACAAAGAAACTCGACAGATAGGGCTCCGTACCGAAGAGAAATGCTTTGCGCGTTCGGCGTTTGAACCAATAGAAAACAATCTCAGCAACAGTCGAGTCACTCGCCGACTTCCAATGTGACAGACACTAGAGCCTCCCTTAGCTACAGCGCCTCTGTTCAGCCGTTACCTTGACGCAACTCACCATGAAAAAACAAAACGTTTTCCGCACTAATTAAGAAGCCTAATTAAAAACAGAGGAATGATCTTCCTCTGAGTACTCTCATCAGCCCACTCACAGCCGATAGAGGGTGGAGAGGAGGAGGAGGAGAAAGAGAGGTGAAGAATAAGCAAGAGGCGTGGCGTGGTGTGGCGAGGTTGTCGTGGAGTGACATATTAACGCTCTGGGTAGTCTGAGCCTTGACGGGCCAGAATCATTAGCTGTCACCATCTCTCTCTCTCTCTCTCTCTCTCTCTCTCTCTCTCTCTCTCTCTCTCTCTCTCTCTCACTAGTCCAGTTAATAACTTTCTCTTCTTAACAACTGCCTTAAATCTTAACATTTTAATTCATTTAATTAATTGCTTTGTGCTTTGTGCTAGAGTAAGTTGGCTCTGAGGAATTTTACAACGACCCGATCGAGATCTGCTGCACCAGGTCTTGAGGCTTCATCAGACTAAACCACATGGATTAAACCCTTAAAATGACTCCAAACTTGGAACTGGCAACTTAAGTAGCCTATGCCTCTCTGTGTCATACATCACACTGTGATAAATTCCCCTTTCTTGACATCTCTGTGTCCATAGGGAACATCTTAAAAGCATTATTGAAATTAAATTGCCCTCTTGTTAATTCAAGAACTCCTGTGTAATTGGTAAATCTTGTAGCAATATGTTTCAAATCATCTTTGCCAGAATGAAGTACAAAGAAGTAAAGATGGCGGTTCACATTAGCTGTTCAAACATGTTACTGTAAACAGTGAAGTGACTGATTCTAAGCTCCGCCCTGCTTTGCATGTCTTTCACACACTTAACACTAACACTAAAATTTTTTGAATCCCATCGATGGAAACTCTATCCATCTCGGGAGCCGTACTTGGAAACTGTTTGTGAATGGCAGGTACTTTGAAAAAAATACAGTTGATTGGATGAACCATCTGGTCATTTTCTCTGTCGGCACACCTAAACCACGCCCGTATAGCTATAAACACGACGCTGATTGGACAACAACACCCGTATAGCTATAAACACGACGCTGATTGGACAACAACACCCGTATAGCTTTAAACACGACGCTGATTGGACAACCACGCCCGTATAGCTATAAACACGACGCTGATTGGACAACAACACCCGTATAGCTATAAACACGACGCTGATTGGACAACAACACCCGTATAGCTTTAAACACGACGCTGATTGGACAACCACGCCCGTATAGCTATAAACACCACGCTGATTGGAAAGTTCAGTTGCTACTCGGACAGATTCAAAATGATTCCGAGGCTTTCCAGACTGATTCTCACGGCAAAATTAAACTGAAGCTTGGGAGATCAGGATGGTCTTGCGAGGCTAAGAAACTCAATCAACTGTCTGTTTTCCTGTTATAGCCTACTATGCTGTTTTGTAGCAGGTGAAAGGGGCGGCTTGTACATAAATACGTCACTTCCAGTGTGCAAGAAGGACGTTCACAAGAAACACATTCCAAGAAACTTCCTGTCTTCTTCTTCATCATCTTCTTGAACTCCATCTCTTGTTGTGAAGCACTTCTTTAAATTGTGTGCACGTTTTTAGCAAATCTTGCACAATTAAAAAAAAAAAAGTCTTCATGTCACCTCCAATGACATGAAAGGGGATGGAAAATGTCCTAATCTGTTTCCGATCCGCAAATTATTGATTATGTACTGCCAAATATCAAGAAGATGGAAAATAACAATAAATAATCCTATTCCTCAATGTTTTTCCAATTTTGTCACCAATGCATGCCACCATTTTAAGATAACCACAGAAGAAGTAAACATTACATTACATTATTAAGAAAATAAAACATACTGTATAATATAATATACTATAATAATAATAATATAATAATATATACTGTATAAATGTATAGGTACTGGTATCATAACATTGTTAACAATTGTTTGCTCTCCATTAGCCAACAGAATCAATTAAATGTCTGTCTGCAAAGATTAAGGGAATTACTTGTCATTTCAGAGACAATATCTCACTACCCAATTACCTGGACCCATTAGCCTACCGACCTGTAAAGTGCTGAGAACAAACCACAGGCGTATTGAACGGGTTAAATAATTGATTGGTTCACATGATTCTATTGCATTATACAAACAGTGGTAGAAAATTACCCTGTGTCTCCCTTAGTTCAAAACAAATAATTACAATTAATAAAAATACAATATAGGGCATGTTGTAAAAACCTCCTGCTTTGTCTAAATTATTCTACTACATCATCATAGTATTTCAAAATGTATAATAATAGAAACCTGCACTCATTACTGCAGAGAGATTGTAATACTATCCCTTTCGCATTCGATTTGATTATTGAGTATACATTTTATTTATTTGCAGAATAAATGGAATATAAATTCTAGAATATATAACTTTCAGACTGCTAGCACAGCAGTTTTATGGGTGGAATTTATATCAAGTTTGAATTAAAATGAAATTACCTCATTACTTACATTTTATAGACTTGGGGTTGGACTGAGGGTGAAATAAATATAAACACCTGTCAGTGTTTAATTGAAATGTACTGTAGCATGTGGATGCAAATCTTTTTGATTGAGGATCAGTGGACAGAGATGTAAATGTTTCTTAAAACACATGCACGCACGCACACAGACACACACACACACACACACACACTATGCATGGCCGTGTGTGTGCCCGTGCACAACACACTAGTGCCTTCCAGAGACGCTGGTCCATCAACTTAAGGCATGCACTAGCACCTGTGTGGAAAGGTCTGTTAGCTATTAGTGCATGTCAGAACATACATCCTGCTCCTCTTTCAGCAGAGACCCCCTCCTTCAATGTACCTACCGCAGGCAGCATCCGCAGAAGCAGTTGTGATGTTGCCAACAATGACTCGTTTATGGATATGGAAAGTGTCCAGAATGGTTTCCAGTAAATTGTAGATTTGATGTTTATTTTGGTTAACGTTGCCCAATCTAGTTATCTATAGATTTGACAGATGACGGCTTGTTCCTAAACGAAAAAGAAAAAGGCTGTAGCCATAGTTGGACTGTCTTTAAATCTCTACTTCATTTTGGCAAAACAAACACACAAGGTGAGGTACAGCAAATACTTTACTTGTGTGTGCTCTGTAAAGTGGTTTGAGTATTCTCAAAAGCGCTAAGTTTAATGTAGTATTATTACTAGTATTATAAATGATATATTAATATTAATTTATGTAATTAGAACAAGCAATAAAAAAAGTTTTTATAATAATAATACTTCCATATACAGTATATGAAGCATCATGGAGCACGTGTATTTTTAGCTAGATTGCCTCTAACCAACCATAATTGTATATTCATTACTTTACCTGTTGTCTACATGCTATCCCATTACAGATTTCCGCAGAGTGCTGCAGACTCATTTGGAGAGCGAAGGTTTATGGCTACAGTATATGATGTAAGTAAACAGTATCTCACAGAATCATTACTGTGGACCTATTTCACTGTCTAGTTTGACTATAGAGAGATGGACCCAGATGTCATTTGTACTGGTAACAAGTAATCATGGCACTTTATTCAGTCCATTCTGAACATGCATGATAGATTAAATCTTCCTGCAGCGTCGCCCTCTGGTGTTGAAACTACACGCATTCCTTTGTGGTCAGCCTCCCTCTTTTCAGTGGGTTTCCCTAAACAAGGAACAATGTTTGAGAACGTATCTAGAAACGTGAAATGGTCATAAGAATTGTACTCTCTGTCTTGCTTTTCAATCAGGTTGGAATTACATCAGTGATGACAGTAGGTGTACTCACATTAGGTTACCAAGGTGATGGGTGTGAGCTTGTGTTTGTGTGTGTGTGGGAGGGGGGTTTGCACAAGTATTTCATGGTCTCTGACAACATAAATTTGTAGCTGCAATCACCTTTCCAAATACAGTATTAATCATCCGTATCTAACAAAAAAGTTAAATAAAATCTTGAGTGCTTGTGGCTTTCCAGAGGGCTGTTTCCATGGATACAGGACCAGAAAAAAATGGGAGAATGTTCCCATATCCAGACTTAGAAGGTAGAATCTAGCCACGATTGTCTTCAAATAGTTTGTTCTCAAAGACCTACATATTTTTACCCTTGAATTTGTAGTGTATACTATGCTCCTTGTTTTGATTTTGGATGAGAGACATTTTACCATCTTATAAGCATTCGTTTTGGAGTTCCCTGTCATTTTATTTAAAAAAGTATCTTAAAAATAATGATTAAGACTAGTGGTGATTTCCACCAGTTAGCATGTATAGCATTTCTAATTAGCAGAAAAGACCTTTATTGATTAACATTAAAAAAACATTTACTCTTCTCCAGCTGATTTGCTGATAACTTAGTTACACCGAAGATCACACATCTGTACACATAGATTTTCATATTTATGCATTAAATTAAGAGTGTGCGTGTCCTTCATTGAAATGAGACACAGCCCTTACATGTCATCTATATCTGGATACTATAAAACTGGCTGCAGATCCACCTTGTGAATCATAGAGAGCTTCAAGGAGGAGAATGACACAAGCAAGGTTTTCCTCCTTTGTAGAATACTACCAGTAAATTATAAATAATGTCACAGATATAACCTGTACAGTAACTGTTGTACTAGGAAGACTGGCACGACTCTATTGCTCTGGTGTCTGGTGCACAGGGCATTGTTACAACCCCTTTTTGGACACGATAATGTCCATCCTGTTCTGCTTTTTCCTGTCGGTGCAAACCTTCAGTATATAGGCCCAAAGATAAGGAGACAGGGTATGTAATACACATATCTTATTCACATGGGCAAACACAGTACTGTATTTAATACAGTAAGGGCATCTTTGTGTATAGCATTGCACTGCGTGTCATTTCAATATTGTATTTGTGTTGGAACACCAGACGATGCTCAGGAAGGTACACATGTAATGTAATCAGTTAATCATTTGTGTGTGTGTGTGTGTGTGTGGGGGGGGGGGGGGGGGGTGCACACACAAAGTACTATGT
>JAODLL010001047.1:0-13493 GCA_026546735.1 Forbesichthys agassizii | reverse complement strand
TAGGTATTCATTCACTTTAGGAATCATGGACTATTTCAGTGGCTATTTCAGTGGCTTAATGTTATCTTAATATACAGCTATAACTATTTCTATTTAAACAAATGAACTGCATGATTTTGTAAACTTAACTGCTCTGTAAAGTACTGTATTATTTATCATTTTACTATCTACTCATATATACCTAGACTGGAATGGACAAAGTGAAATTCAATGATTATGGGCCCATGTGCGGTACTGTGCTGTCTAACCAAGTTCTACTTGAAAAAAAGGAAAATGTCCAATTAGCCGTATAACGACGTCTCACATCAATTTCAAATAATTACATTAATAATAATACAAATAAGAGTTCCCAAATGTAGATTACATTAATTTAAGTAGCTATAATTTTGAATTATCCCCTGGAATAAAAATAATATCCCACCCAATGAGCTTCCACAGTCTCAAGCTATAGTTGTTGAATAAGAGTTCACCTGCAAAGTCATACAGCTGACTGTATTGTTTACACAAGAGAGAGCAACCAAAGAGCCTATTGATCAGACCTCGAACACAGGTTGAATTCACACTGCTCAATAGCACAGGGCTACAGAGTGGCTGGTGATATAGTGCTGCTGCGTTTTTGGACAAAGAGGTCTTGATTTGGTTGATTCATTTGTCTGGTTCTGTGAAAAGTGGGTAGTGAATATTTCATGTGTTAAAGAATTTTTGATACTGAGCGGTGATTTCAATAGTTACAGCAATCAAGTTGTAAATGTATACCCATGTTATGTAACCTTTATTTTTTCACATCGCAGAAAATAACTGCATATGTACAAGCACATAACCTTCCTTTGATCTGATATTAACCTAAAAATTACTTAAATACAGTTTGCATGCAGGGTGTGTGGATGTTCTCGCTATCTGTGAACCACTTCTTTTGGGGGTCATTGTTGAAAGGGTTTGAAAACAAATGAAACAGAGTCAAACTGAAGAATAATGAATAACTTCAGTAAATTTTATATAGGATATATTAGCTTCAGCTAAAAGTGTGCTTAACCCTGATTTTTGTTGTGTGGCATTACATAATACAAAACCAGGGTCACCTTGGTTAAATGGTAAAGGAGAATGCACTAGGTGTCCTCTTACACTCACACAATTGAAATAAAGGTCAGTTCAAAGCGATGCCCATCTGAAAATAGCCACCATGCATTCAACAGGCTTTGTGAGTGTGCAGTGTGTTGCTTGGGGAAAGGTGAATGAGCTTTATTTGTTAGATTGGTAAGTCTAACAAATGTTAGTGTGAGTGTGCTTTGAGTGTGTTATGTTATAAAATGATACTGTTTATGTGGTTGACATCCCTGCTAAAAAATCCAGTATAAACCAGCATGAATTCCATGCTGGTCCAGGCTGGTTACTGGTTAGTGCTGGGGTAGTGCTGGTCTAGCTGGTATACCAACACACCAGCAAACAGCATGGGATGCCGGGGTACCAGCAAACCAGCATTCCATGCTGGTTCCAGCATGGAAAACATACTTTATGCTGGTGACCAGCAATGCTGGATTGTTTAGCAGGGATTGCATAATGAACACAGAATGTGGGTAAGGATAAAACAAGGCTGTGATAAACACATACAGTAGGAATATAATATTAAACAAACAGTGTAAAGCAATCTTACAGTGAAGATTATAACCCCCCACAAAGAACAGCCATGTGTGGGACCACTTACTGTACCAGCACCCACTGTGCACAAAGGCATGGTGAAAACATGCTAAGCAGAGGACACTTTTGACTCGTAATAGGGTCTTGTGCCTTTGTGCATGAGCTGCAAGGTTGAACGGTTGGCTGTTCACATATGGTTGTGTTATGATGCCATGGTATGATGAAACACAAGCAGACAGCATACAAAAGACAAAGGACAGTCATGAAACACATACAGTGTCTCCCTTCACAGTTGATTCTCATATTGGGATATACCGCAGCAGCGCATCTTCTGAGTCTGGAGTAAAGTATATGTAGTAAAAATAAAAGTAAAATAATGATTTTCTTTTTTTCCATAATCTATTTTCAATAGACTATAACTTTTAGTCCAGTAGGATAAATACTACTATACATTAAAATAACTTATATTCACCATTTCATACTGACTTTAAATATTTGAGTTAGTAGTACATTAATCACTTTTAAAAATAAATGTAAATAAATGGTTTGTCTCCTCATACAGTACATGAGTAAATCCAGTTGTTGTCCAGTTGTGTCAACATGTCAAGTGAGTCCCTATCTCTACTCAAAATAAAAAAGAAGAAAGAAAGATACAACCAAAAATTGTAAAAATATGTATATGGCAACATAAACTAACTTAAATAATAGTGTAGACATTTTGAAACAATTTGTCATAATCCAATCCAATCCAAATAAAAAATATTATATTAGTCAAACATGAATGACACAGGTTACTTACCCACCGGGACCTAGTTCCAGCTCTCACCCTGAGACCAATAAAATAGAATCTCAGAAGCACGTTAACACAAAGTGTGCATCATGGTGCAGCCTTGAAATTCAAATGTTCAGATACTCCACAAGTGTGCTTTGGGACTGTATCCTCTGAACTGTCCCACATTCAGCATCACACTTTGTTTTGATTTAGTTCATTTCAAAAAGTCTTGACAGATCAAATGTGAGGCCAGTCAAGCTCTTATTGGCTCTGTGAGATTTAGTGTCGTGCCTCTAGAATGTGATCCCCCACCCCTCTGTCATGTGCTGGGCTTCACCCAGCTAGAATACCTCCCGCCTTTGGACCACCATTGTACTACATGACACTTAAAAGGATATTTATGTCTGCACCGCACAAGGTGAGATGCTTGGACCACTGGTATATTGATATGTCAACATTATTTTCACATTGGCATTATGGCTATAATATCCAGTTCACTTTAAAAAAGACAATCTGACATTTTGTCCCACTGTTAATATAATTCCCCCATAACACAAAGGTTGCCCTGATTTGCTACTGAAAACTGACTTGCTTTGTTTGAAAACAGTTAGCACACTGTGTGGGCGAGATGGGGTGGGGGGGGGGGGGTTCAGGAAAGGCAGGGGAGCGAGCTGTGGGTAAACGAGACTGAAATCACGTGCAGCTCAGTCTCAAACTGAGTTGGAGGGTTTGGTTGTGTTCTCATGTTTTCTGATGTAGGAGGGGTTGCTCACATCCTTGTGTGTGAAAGCAAAGCAACCTGTTTCTCTAATGGCGGCAAAATAATCAGACTAACTATGCCTTTAATTAAACTACATTGTTTTTCTCAGAAGGTTCTTCAAACACTGTGTTCAACTCCTTACTACTCCTACAAATATGTAATTTGGCATGTTTTTCACTGTTGTCTTTGAGATTGATTAAGTCTTTCATTGCTTTGTGGACACAGGATGCAGTTGTACTCCTGGGCAGAGCACAGGAAATAACATGTAAACACCCTAATTCACACACCTATACTGTACACACGCACAGACATGTCACTGTACATACAATACCTATGATGTAATTATTATTTCCTAATTTCTATCTTTTTAAATGCAGGCAGGGTTACAGTACTTCACTTGTAAAGGTATCCCATTTTCTGAATGCTATCTTGTTGACGCAGTTAGTCGACATTATAAGATGTAGAAAAAATGGATGATTGCCCACTAAGTATAATTTTGTATTAAGTTATATGTGATAAATAATATTGTAAACAATGTACTGGTAGCAGCAAATGTGTGTGTGTGTGTGTGTGTGTGTGTGACCCACGGAGAATTTGTTTTCATCTTAGATGTAAATGTTAAATGGACCATTTATATAGTGCTTTTCCAACCTTGTGGCTATACAGTACTGCCTCACATTCATCCATTCTCATACCGATGGTGATGGTTGATATATACCTGACCACCTGGAGCAGTTAGGGTTAGGTGTCTTGTTCAAGGACAACTCAAAACTTGGTGAGGAGTTAGTGGGGTTCGAACTAGCAAATTCTGTATCACCTGTCGCACACCCACTGTGCTACACTAAAATGTGTGACATCTAGTGGCAGAAAGTCATATGCAGGTACTTTAATTATATATTAATATATTAAAGCCATTCAATACACGTACTTACTAATACTGTACTAATTATGATATTTTCATAAAAATAAGAGAAACAAAGAAATATATTTGTCTCAATAGATTCAGACGGCATTCAAAGGTCAAAGAAATATCACATTTTTATGCAGGCCGAAATTTGCCAAATTAACAAAACGTTTGTAACACAATCGAACCCACAGAACAGCGATTGGCAACTCAAACTGACCTAGAAATTATATCTTTAAAATGGAATTTATTACACAACTGCTGTGGACATGAGATAAGAATTGTTCTCGTGGTTTTAAGTGAAAGAGATCATACACAAATAATAATGTTAATAGTGTATTGTTTGACGACACACTGTGCCTTTATACTTAACTCAGACAGAGCAACCTGCTCCTCTGTTGCTTATCATCTCAATATAAAAATATAATATTTGCAATCAGCCAAATATCCATGTATGCCTATATAGGCAACACATATTCAACAAGTGAATGACGTCCGGGCATCTTTATTCCTTGTAGAGTGATATAATCAGCAATGGGTGTGGTGGGGCGTCAATGAGACAAAAAGCCTAGCATTCATCATTTTTTGTTTTTACCTGCCTAGTTTGACATCTCCTACGTCGAGTTCCTTGACATTGACCAATAGGATTACAGAGTGGTCTCTCTAGTGCACATATGTACACAGAGAAAAGGAGTGTTGCTGTTGTTGCTGTCAGGTGGAAACGTAACCAAAGAAAGGTTCATTGAGCAGGGGTAACATTATACCTGTCTTTTTGACATCTCGTCAAGAGAGCACTATGACAGTTAGAAAGGTGTCAAGTGAAAAGAGTAAAAAACTAAGATAAATGTTGGTGAAATAGCAGGGGCAATTAAGCTTAGCTATACTACTGTAAGCTAAGTTATCACTCCAGGAGGCAAGCACTAGCCACAATTGTCTGTTGTCTGTATTACTGTATTTGATTTTCCTCTAATTAAAGAAATAATAATAATAAGAAAAGAGATCATAATTATTAAAAAGACTAGAACATTTTATGAGGGATTGGATCTGATTAGTGCAGCCATGTGAAAACATTATTTTCTATGGAATGATTAGCACGAAACATTTGAGAGATTTAGAGAATTAGAGATTAATGTGGTCCATCCATTCTTAAGCCTATACAGTGTCCTTTGACAAAGTGTTTACTGATAGCTGCCACTGGACATAATGAATGTTACAATATATAGTGTAATGTTTGCATGCTCCCCTCATGTGTTAACCTCAAACATAATCACACTGATTAGGCCAAATGGACATAGTTTTACATTGTTTTAAATTAAAGCAAACTGTAACTGAAATTGCACTCATACTCATTTAGTGAAGTGGCTCCCATCACTTCATGTCTCTCTCAATGTTTTCAATAGTACCATTCACCAGCTGAAATCAAACATCATGCCTTTGTTCAATTCAAATGATATTAAACTCAACATTATCAAACATTTATAAGGATATTATTAATGTGAATATTACTAAAATTGTCTTCTCTCAGCCAATTAATGTGATACAGTGCATGCCTGTTGTGATCATGAATGCACTTTCAGTTTATTTGAAGTACATCACATTTAAACTGGATTTTCTTTTTCACATTCTATACCATTTTAATCCAAACACTTTACATATATATCCTATATTGTAGACACCACAGTTTGAGAATCACTTGCAGTGCTGTCGGACTATTAGCATGCTAGAAAGTATTGTGCCCATAACATACTATAACTCTTTTACAATGAATATATTGTGGTGTTCCTCAAAAAGGATGAATGAAGGAATGAAGTATGAATGAAAACAAGTTTGTGTTTTTCCCTTCCTTGCAACAAATATAATTGTTTAAATTATACAGTATGTGGGTATTTCAACTCATTCAGCATTATGGGAAAAGCATAAAAGTCCATCAAATTCCTTAAAGGTCCAATCTTTGAAACATTGACTATGCTGCAAAAGATGGGACCTTTAAGTTATTCAATGAACTTTTAAGATATGTTATAATACTGTATGCTACAGTATATGTAATCTTATAACACCTCTCAGCAGAAGAGGTATTATACACTATATCCTCATGTGTTAGAGCAACATTTCCCAAATGGGATCTCTTCTCACAGGTCAAATGCCAGTGGCAATTATCTGTTATCCGGCAGGGTTGTAAAGGTGCCAGTGAAGTAAATCCTTATTCTTACTTTAGTTACACCTCCTCTCTGGAACATGCAGGTGATGTGCTTTCGTCAGCGCAGCTCCACTAGGGTCACAGTGAGTTCAGGATGTTGCTAAAGCCAATTAGCTCATAGCAAGCCTTTTAAGGCTCCTAAACTATTCCATTACTTGGAAACACTATTTAAGGTATATCTTAAAACTGTCACTGAGCAAACACAACTAGTAAAACATTCCAACTTACAGACACGTACATATATACACACACACCCAAACACCCACACACAAGTGTATGATGATAAAATATCCACAGAATCAGCTCTGTAAACGTGTCTAATCAGCTCTTTCCTACTCCACTAGCTCTTTCTGCATAGAGAGGAATTAGTTGGCAGGCATTCCTCACTGTGGTCCAATGTTAGCTACCTGAGTCTCTGAGAGACCCACATTGAATGTGGCTGAGGCCTGTGCCAGTCCATCCAACCCTATAAAATCATTCAACACAATTAACAAAACATTATTTACACAAATTAATTCATATTTTAAAAATATATTAACTAAAAACATTATTTACTTTTTTATATTTATATATACTTTCCACAATGACAGAATTCTTTGAGGTCTTAATGCAATATCGTCTGTGACATGCTTAAGTAAAAATACCACTTAGATTATTTAGAAGAGTGCAATCAGAATCTCATACAAAGCCTTTACCAAAGCACTTAGTTTTAGTCACTTTTGCTTTAATGCAAATGATCCACTGCTCGTGCAGCGTGGCAGGCATATCATTTGCAATCAGACGCCCTTTCTACGCCACATTCTCATGGCATAAAACTGCATCTTCATTACACCTTGCCATTCCATGGAAAGGATACATAGCCAATACACATAGCTAATATGTGTCTGAAATTGCAGTTGTCTGTAATAAGTAATACGGTTCTCTAAGGCAGATTATTCTACTGCAAGCCAACAAAATACAAAGTATTTTTTCGTTCACAAGAAACGTTAAACAAAGACATACATTTTTCTGTTGTCATGGACATTAAGTTACTGTATGTTTTTGCACATCTTTTTCTGTTATCATGGTTATATAAATTATGTTATATTCTGTTATATTTTTGCTGTCCTCCGTGACAACATTTACAATTAGATGTTCATTGCTCCCTCACACACAAAGAAAACATTTACCACGTAAAGTTTATACTTTTTGTGCACGACACTAACACTAGAATACTAGATACAATAGTAAAATACACATTACAAACATTTGCCACAAAATAATTGAATTATATATATTTTTTATTACATTATTTGTAAACTTACCTTTCCCTCTGACCTTTTGCTGTGCCATCCAGAAAGTGTTGGCTGTCTACTGGTTTGCCATCTACTGTCTGCCGTGTTTCATGTGAATGCAGCATAAGACACTAGGGATGGCACAATCCAGTTTTTTCAGTCCTGATACCAACAGATACCGGCACTTTGGTGCCAAATACCGATCCGATTCCAGTGTTAAATTAAGTTTTAAGTTAAGTTGCAAAGTAAATGACAGCCAATCTCTATTTTAGAACCTAGATGAATTGTACTTACCTGCTGCTGATAGTGTGGTCTGGGTAGGTTAGACATGGCTGATGCTTGACAGTAGACCTACGCGTGTGCATTCATTTAATTGGATTAGCCCAATGGATCGATTACAACTGCCCAATTGTCACAGATACCGATCCAGCTATTTCAGTCAGTATCGGACCAATTTCCGATCTCAGTATTTTATCGGTGCCATCCCCATAAGACACACATTGTTACAATCCAAGCACTGAGAAGCCACCAGCTCTTTTACTCACTCTCTTTACCTTCTGTAATGCGGGAACCTACACAATATTAATATATTTTCTCCCACTGTATCCCTCACACCTGCGCATCGAAAGAGAGATAAAACTAATAATTTGAGTGTAAGTCACTTCAACCTCAATCCTCCACCAGCAATATGAGCAATAGATTGAGCAGTGTTTTGCTCAGAGTGCTTTGGATGAGAGAGAGCTAATGGATGTACATAGAATGGAGGCTAACGGAAGACTGCAGTTGAAGAGAAGGATGTTTTAGAATATGAGGATCATATAGAAATCAATTATGAGAGTAACCCCTGAGTCAGCCACCGTATTAGCTGCATAGCCAGCTGTAGGAAGAGCCCCACAGCCAATCATATGAAGAGCCCCACAGCCAACAATATGAAGAGCCCCACAGTCAACCATATGAAGAGCCCCAGAGACAAACATATGAAGAGCCCCACAGCCAAACATATGAAGAGCCCCACAGTCAACCATATGAAGAGCCCCAGAGACAAACATATGAAGAGCTCCACAGCCACAGAACTACAGTAGGTAGTTCATTTCACTAGAAGAAGGGTTTGAACCAATGACCTTCTTGCTGTGAGGTCACAGTGCTATCCACTGGGCCACCATGTTGCCCGTTGCACCGTGTTATGGCGCTTTACCACTGCTGGTACCAGCTCAACTCGACTCGCCTTATTTGCTTTTCCTTTGGGCAGAAGTTGGGATAGTACCTGCCTGGTACCAGGTACTTTTTCTATTACACTTCGTCATTGAGCCAACCGACATGTCAGTGATTTCAAATTTCATGGCTTGTGTGTAGCCTCGATTTAAACTATGGAACCAAAGATGTTAGTTTTCCAGCATAATTATAACAAGGTATCATTCTCTAATAGATTTGATCACTGTCATTATCACCTGTTTCCTGAATTTTGTGTTTTCCTTTCCATAAAAAAAATAAATAAATAATAATAATATTTCGATAGTGAAAGACACAATTGTTGGATAAAGCAGAATGCAGGAAGTGTTTGATGCTCTAATTTTCCTGGAGGAGGACCCCCAGATCCTCCTTCAATGTTCAAACGAAACCTACGCCCATGTTTAGAACAATAGTTGAATGAATTTTGTCTGTGTGTTTGTGTGCGTGCCTGGGGAGGTGTAGGCTGTCTGGGGGCTCAGAGGGTAAGGGTGTTTGTGTGGGTCTATTGTAAGGTGTGAATGCCCTTTCTGGGGGGTTGGTTATGAACCTCATCTTAAATACTGAATGTGTATATCATACATTGAGGTTAGATAAGGTCTGACATTACAAAAATACAGGCTATGACTGTGCTGAATGGAACCGTGGTTGCCTCCGCTATTTTTCTGATGTGTGTTCTAGTATAAACTCCAAAGAAACGTTAACTTGTATTACATAGATAACAGATACCGCCATCTGAATTATTATCAGAAACCTGGATCACAGAAAATGGTGGTGTGGGTTTGTCATTTTCATAATTACTTTAGGAGCAAGGTGAAATTTTCTAAGAAACCAATGAAGAGTGTATGTTTGACTGTTGCTTTACCCCTAGAGGTAGGTTAGGTATGCTAGGCTGCCTGGGAAGATCCATATACAAACCAGTGTAACTCTACAGTGGACTTCGCTAAGGGGATTTCTAGCAAGATTGCTTACATAAAAGACAATATGCCTCTATTTTCAAAGATACTGGGGATACTCTACAGAATCTACATCACCTCCACCATTTTAATCTTTAAAAGGGTTAAAGTATCTGCAACAGCATTTTTTTTTGATTGGCAAATGTAAAAGTTCCTTTTATTTGGTGTGCGTCTATGTTAAAGAAATTTGGTAAAAATGACTAGATTGATTATAATTTAGGACAGCATGTGCTCTCGTTGACAGCAATTACTTTTCGGCAGATCACTATTTGGCATGCCACCTGCATGCATGGCTGTACTTCTGCCACAATATTGCCATTGTTGTCATCATTTCTAGCCTACAGCTTGTTGGATTCGATCTTTTCAGAAATCCTGCAAAACAGTCCAAAATACATTTATGTATCAGTCGGTTTCCCTCAAATAAGGATAAGGACACATGGCAATTTTCTGTGGTCCAGCTTTCAGATAATTATTCAGGCGGTGGTATTGGTGTTCTGTACAATATACATTTTCACTTTTCAGAGCCCATAATACACCACACATCGAAGAAATAGCTGATGTCTTATTCAGCACAGCCATAGCCTGGATTATTGTAATGTCAGACATCTAACCTCTATGTATGATGGATACCTGCAGTATTTACCAAATGCTTCAAAACCAACACCTCAGAAAGGGCCTTTACGCCTTACCATAGACCTGCACAATCAACCCCACCCCCTGAGCCTCCAGACATCCTGTCTACACCTCCCCAGGACCGCTCACATGTCACGCACACACTCACAATCCTTTCAACTCATTGTTATAAACTTGTTTAGCACCTATGTTTGAACAGATGTTTCCTACTGTACATCAAAAGACATCATAATCATGCTTGACATCATAATCAAATTAGCGATAAAAAGGATTAATTAATTACACTATGTGGCCTTAAATTATTTCCCTACCTCCTTTCCCCCAAATGTGACATTAATGGGGCAATACATAATGGACCCCCATCCATAAAGTGAAAGTTCACTTTATGGGGTGGTGCAACACCTAAAGTATACAATATATTGGAAGGCGCACATGCATTTCAAGCTGGCCATTTTGATGGAAGACAACCCCTTTGAACTCTAAGGAATCATGCTCTTTAATACATGATTCACTGACCTTTTGTGTTTGATCTGTGATATTGTATCCCTTTCCAGTTTCTATCACACAAGCAATAATTTGGGTTGAGACGTGTACACCCTAAACACAGACACACACACATTGTACACATGAATGTAACGGTACATTAGAGCCTGACATTTGGTTGGGATTCCCTGGGGTCATGGGATTCCTATTACCCGTGAAATAGGAAAATAAATTCTATTAGTCCGGTGACTGAGTGGGACAAGAAATAACTATCAATGGGAGCGGGAAGGACAGGAAAAATAAAAATGTGTAGTATTGTTCTTATTTTGATATATTGACTGTACTGCGCTACGAAGAAATCGTAGCACAATGTCTCTGTGGCACTCGCGCGAGTTTTGCGTGTGTGAGACAGAGCCGGTTGTGCGAGGTAGCTCGTTGTTTTAAACTTTTTTAGCACCTATGTTTGAACAAATGTTTCCCACTGTACATCAACAGACTGCTTGAAGTCATAATCAAATTATCAATTTATTTTGGGGCCTTAAATCATTGCCCTCCCCGTTCTATCCCCAAAAAGTGAGATTTTAGGAGGCAATACATAATACGCCCCCCTCCTTCACCCCAAAAAGTAAAGTTCATACCCTGTTATCTATCCTCTGTGAAAGAAAAGCACACTAGTTGGCGGAGGGGTGGTGTAATGTCTAAAGCATAGTATACCAGATGGCCTACATGCATTCCAAGGCTGGGCATTTTTGATGGAAGACAACCCCATTGATCTCTAAGAAATCCTGCTGTTAAATACATGATTGACTGAGGTTTTGTCAGCACACACACACACACACACACACACACACACACACACACGCACAGACATACTGTACACATACGCACACATAAATCGCACACATGAATTTTAAATTAGTGTAATGTACAGTATATGGATTACTTTGCGAAGCTGTGGATTTGCAAGATCACTATCATGCTTGCAAAAGCTTTAGGATATGCATTTGGAGATCACCACCTTTGGTTTTGGTTTAGGTGTGACGTTAGCATGTGATTGACAGCAATATTGATGGTTCATCCAAGCTAAGTATTTTTTTTACCTTTTACAGTTAGCAGGGAGGACTTCAGATTGTTCACATAACAAACCATCTGGCAGGGGCAGGTTATAGTACAGTATATGGGAGCCTTGAACTGTAGCTTGTAATCAAACATGCGGGACAGTTCTGTGTGTATAGACACTACCTCTCAATACCAATGAAAAGACAGATAAAGTGGGGTGGGGCAGATTTTCTTGTCACGGGTGCTGCATTGTTAACACAATGTCATCCTAACTATTTTTAGAAATGTGAAGACCCCTGCAATCAATGAGAATCAACCTATCATAATCAGATAGGGTGTGTCAGACAACCTTTCAGGTTTATTTGAAGGTATTTTCATGTTTTTCCTGGGGGTTGTTGTCCAGATCAACAGCTTGAGAACTGGGATATCGTAGCTTATCTTAGACCATCAATCCAGAAATATAGTATTGTTTAAGTAAGGCTAGGGGCTCCACACTCCTACTTCTATTGTATGTGTCATGCTAGCCCGTCTTGTGCAGTGGGGGACAGGCCTGTTGTCATTAATGTGTCTATGGCGTAATTGGAGGAGAAGGGTGAGACAGAGTGCTGGATCTGAGGCAGGCATGCGCTAGCGGGAGAGCTGTTCCATTTCTTTGTCCAACAGCACAGAGGGCTGACCTTGAGGGGAATGCAGGAAATTGACAGCAGGTACAAGAGTAACAAGGGCCAGTCATATATCAAGGAGGCAATTTGGAGCGGTTTATCCGACGGGGGGTCAATTCCTACCGCAGAACCATAGATCAGAGTTTTCAAGCCCGCGTGCGCCTTCGTAGGGATAGGTTAGGATGGATCCATTGTTGAACGACTGAGCCACTGATCGAACCCCTACAAATCATTCACATGAAACATAGAAGCGCCGGGTAATCATCGGGATTTGTGATGCAAGGAGTGGCGCATCAGCAGATTTATCTGATGCTATTTGTGGCCTAGTTGTATGGAACTGTAACTCTGGCTTTGGTCCAAATGATAGCTTTTAAAGAGGCCACATTTCAGTGTTCCATTGGATGGTTACATATCAAGGTCATTGGACATAGTATACATGGCACAGAAGTTTTGACGTTGGGTATTCATTATCATTATTATTATTATGATACTCTTTTTAAGACATTGAAAATCAGTACTTAATCAATCAACACAAAATAATGTTCTATTTGGCTTTCTCTGTGTGTGTGACCTTTTATATTATGGGTTCTATTTTGGATCTTAGTCTATTTGCACTGTTGAGACTTGCCAGATGGCTGTTCTGGTGAGTGACAAGTGAGACAAGATCACTGGTTCACCACGAGAGTCTTTGGCTGAGGCCCAAGCCACAGTCTAGGCTGGAATGGGCACATAACTCCACAGTGCCATTTGAATGTTGGTTTATTATCCATTCCTGCTGTGTGACCAACAAAGTTAGCTCAGTTTAGATGCAGTTTAGATTTTTTAGATTTTAAAATAAAAATGTTTTATTTTTATATAATTCCAGACTGACACTGAAATAGACTAGCAACAATTATTGCAGATTATAACTGCATAATGCTTAGAAGAGCTA